>JASDQU010712686.1:0-27375 GCA_032191745.1 Picea mariana
AGATTAGAGTTAGGTGCCTACTCCTGCATATATAGTGCATGTGCTTCATAAGCCTACGAACCTCAGATTGACAAATTAAATGGTTGGGCAATTTCTACAACGGAATTAAACGACAATATTTTCGCCTAACAAAGACCACTCTTGTATATAATCTAATAAAATGCTAGAATTAATCAACTAAAAACTACTACTGACTCTGAGATAGAACTGAAGCTTGCGTTGGAGGAACTGAATCGACCGAAAATAGGCCTCGGAGTGGCAGACCAAAGCTATGTGTTGAGTAACGACATGCCTGCGAGCTCTTGCAGGCCACTGGAGACAATTGGCTACATGAGAAGATCTCTGCTTGAGGAAGAGGTAGTCTGCTGAAGTGTTCTAGAACCAATCTACGTCAACCTGTGAATGAGACTTAACTCTTAGTCTGTGTCTGAGATTTTAGAAGATAAGCGTACTCTGTCTAGACAATAACTAACCCTTCTCCTTACTTTCACTGTGATGAATTGGTTGTGACTAGGAAGACGTGGAGGCGGGCGTTCAATAGGAAGACAGGACGTGTGCAGGTGGATGACGTGGATGTAAATGAAGTGGAGGGGAGTGGAGGTGAGAGGTGTGAGTGGAGGTGAGATGGAGATTACGTGGAGACTTGATGTCATATAAGCATGTGAATGTGTAAGTTGTCGAGGGTTGTTTGGGTCCACACCGTTCCTGGCCTTGCAATCCCCCACAAGCTTCCACGTACCCTTCCAACAATACCATGGTTCCAATTGCGGGACCTCTTTGGAAAATTAACATTCGAACAGTTTACATCCCCACAATGAAGCATGGTTGTTGATCTGATTGGATTCTTTGATCCGGGTGATATTTAATTGATGCAAGGATCAACGGTTCTTGTTTATTTGGGATCAACGGTCCACGATCACTTCAAAAGTTTGGGCTTCGAGCCTTTTCAATGCATAGTTCTTACCATCCTCTGGAGTGTCGTACTCCCGAAGTGAGAGATCTTCCTCCATGTGGCCTCTGGATCTGGACGGTCTAGGTTCACTTCTGGAGTTCGAGCTTCGGGAGTTTTCGTCTCCCTACTCGTGTAATCCTCCGAAGTGTAGTATATCTGAAGTGGGAGATCTGTCACCGCATGTCCTTGTTGATGGATGGTCCAGATTTGCTTCGGGACTTCGGGTGTTTGACATTTCAGTAGTTTATGAATGTTGTGGTCGGAAATCTCCCGGAGTGGTACAGGCTGCGAAGTGACGTGGTGGCCTAATGTCATATGATATCATGGTTGTTGATGTGTCATGGAAAGAAGGGTGACATGTGTCACAAGGAAATGGGTGAATTACACAACCAAATGACTTGGAATGAGTGCCACGTGTCATGATTGATGAGTGCCACATGCTTCGACACTTTGTCTCTTCAGCTCTTCGGTACTTTGGCTTTTTGGCTCTTTGGGACTTCAGGAGTTTATGAATGTTGTGCTCATAAATATCTCGAAGTTCTAAGTCTCTGAAGTGAAAGATCTGCTTCCACATGTCCTTGCTGATGGGCGGTCCAGATTCACTTCGGGACTTCGACTCTTCAGGTAATTCTTGATGTTAAACCTCGTGCAATTTTGACACTCCGAATACACGAAAATCGTCGATTTGATTGGCCTGATGGATCACCACCATTGAAATTTAACCTATCTGTTCCCACAATTAGAGTATGAAATTGACTGCTTTGGATTGTTTCATTTGTCCACGGGCGTTTCTTGTGCATACATAAAAGGATTGGCCGACCTGTGGTGAGCTAAATCAATGGAAAACATGATGACAAGCATTCCGAACCAAATATGACATGTAATTATCCTTCAAGAAACAATAGAAATAGAAATGAGAAAAGACTCAATCAAGAAAGAAAGGAATAAGAACCAAGTCACTCAGTAATGGGAAACTGACTTAATCAACCTGAAGAGGACAAATTCGACGAAGGCATAGGGAAAGGAGAGAGGAGAGGTAGGGGTGCAGACCTAGGTTACAACATTCGCTCCAACTGGGGATAGCTCATCCCTGTGAGGTGCTAAGAACTGTATATCGGTGCCTTGAGATTAAATAACTACTCTTACCTTCCATTTCTTACCTTTGTTTGCGTCTAATAGCCCTGTGTATCTGCTACTGTCCCTTAGCCATGTATTTTATTGAACTAAAAAAATGAAACTACACCCCAGTACCTTGTTGGGATATTAAGTATTTATTCTCACACAACTAACTAATCAAAAGAAACAATAAAGGAAAACATCTATGTTACAAGAGGGACCGTCCCTCATCCTTAAACAAAATAGTGTTTTAGGAAGCGCCCATTTATTGGGCCTCCAAAGATCTCTTCATCATCTAGATTGTGCAGGATAAATGTCTTGTTGTTCAGAACTTCAACCACCTTAAAAGGGCCAAACCAGAGGTTGTCAAATTTACCATGCTTGGACTTGTCATCCCCTTTGGCATCCCACCTCAAAACCAAGTCACCTTTCTAAAAAATCTTCTTCTTGGTTTTCTTATCAAAGGCTGATTTGATCTTGTTCTAGTATGCTTCTGTCCTTTGATCTTGTGCTTCTCTTCTTTGTTGAAATTCTAGAATCTGGAAGATTCTCCTTTGGATGTCATTGGGTTCCTCAATCTCCTCCTGCAAGAATTTTAGGACTGGTATACCAAGCTGAGTGGGAAAAACAACATCTATGCCATAAACAAGCTGAAAGGGTGAGGTTCCCAAAGACTTCTTGGTGCTGATTATGTCAGCGCATAAAGCATACTTGAGTTTAGAGTCCCAAGATTTCTTTTTTTCAGTCAACAACTTCTTAATAATCTTGATAAGAGTCTTTTTTGATGATTCTGCCAGGCCATTTCCCTGGGGGTAATAGGGTGTGGAATGTGTCATGGAAATGTTACAACGACCACAGAAGTCAATCATGGCTTTGGACTTGAATGCTTGGGAATTGTCTGTTACAAGCTTACTAGGGCAACCAAATCTAGCAAAAATAACAGTTTCCATGAAATTCATGATTACCTTGTCAGTGGCATTCCTAGTGGGCACAACCTCAATCCATTTGGTGAAGCAATTGATGGTAGTGAGGATCCACTTGTGTTGTCCACTGGAGGGTGGATTTATCTCTCCTATGAAGTCTAACCCCCATTGCTGAAACGAACTACTGACATTGATAGGTTTTAGGGTCAATGATAGTAACTTTTGTTTCCCTGCAAACATTTGGCATTCATTGCAGGCTCTAACAGTGGAAAGCACATTAGAGAAAAGGGTGGGCCAGTAATATCCTGCCCTCAAGATCTTGAGAGATGTGGCCTTCTAATGCTAGTGTCCTCCACATAATCCTCTGTTCATTTTTGTTGTGACGTTTTTTACTTAATTTTCATCAAGGCATCTTAACAAGATGCCAACAGGATCTCTCCAATACAAGCTCTGGTTTGAAATGCAGAATTTGATAGATTTCAACTTGAGAGACCTTGCCTTTGTCTTCTTCACATCTGGTGGAAATTCGAAATGTTGTAGAAAATAGATGATGTTTTTATACCAAGGTGAAGAGGAGTAGTTTTCAAATACTTGTAAGTTGTCTTGTCCAAGCTGTATGATGGGTGTGTCTGATTGGGTGAAGATTTGATGCGATTCTAGCACCTTAAAATTTGACTTTGATAGAAATTTGGCCAGTCCTTTCCCCTTGATCATCTTGGTGGGATTTATGTGCAGGTCATACTCCAACAATTTGACAATCCATTTTCCCCTTTTCCCCTCACTGTCTGGTTGGACCAGAATCTCTTTGACATTGTTGCTAGGAACAAAGGTTGTTATGCTAGACTGTAGCACATACACCTTGAAGGATTTGAGTGCTTTAACCAGTGCATAAGCCTATTTCTCTAATATATCATACTTCAGATCAACATCTCGTAGGGATGTGCTGAAAAAGGCTATTGGTTGCTCATGCCCTTCTTTATTTTTCTACAACAGTACAACAACAATGGTTTCCTCTGAAGCAAAGGAGAATATGAAGAAATATTTGGTGTAGTCGGGGCTGGCCAATACAGGGGCCTCAACTAAATCTTGCTTGATTGTTTGGAAAGATTATTTTTCCTCCGAGGACCATTTTATCATATCATATTTCTTCAACATGTTAGTAATAGGCTTCAAAATTTTAGCAAAATTTGGCATGAAACGTCTAAGGAAGTTTATCTTACCAATAAAAGACTGGAAAACCTTTTTATTTATGGGGATCTCAATCTCTTGAATGACACACACCCTCTTTGGATCAATTTTTATACCACCTGTTGATATGATGTGGCCCAAGAGCTTTCCTTTTGGCATGGCAAAGTGAGATTTCCTAGGATTCATGGATATTCCATACCTCTTGCATTTTTGAAAACCTGCTCCAAATGCTAGAAATGTTCATCATCAAACTTGGAGAAAATGGTGATGTCATCCAAGTATATAACCATAAATTTTTCATTTTCCCCCACAAAAGCTATGTACATGGCCCTTTGAAAAGTGGCCCCTACATTCATCATCCCAAAGGGCATCTTGTCATACATGAATGTTCCCCATGGGGTAGTGAATATTGTTTTTTCTTTATCTTCTTCACAAACTGCTATCTGGTTGTAACCAGAGTATCCATCTAACAAGGAAATTTTGTGTGCACCTACCACCCTCTGTAAAATATGATCCATCTTGGGGAGGGGGTAGTTTTCCTTCAGAGAACACTTGTTGAGATTTCTAAAATCAACACATAAGCGTATCTCCCCACTTTTCTTCCTTACAGGTAATAAGTTGGCCACCCAATTTGAATACCTCAATGGTACGATAATCTTGGCGTCCAACATTTTTTTCATCTCTTTCTCAATTATGGACATTAACATGGGATTAAATTGTTGAATCTTCTATCTGAATGGCTTGGAGACGAT
Organism: Picea mariana; assembly: GCA_032191745.1. NCBI lineage: Eukaryota > Viridiplantae > Streptophyta > Pinopsida > Pinales > Pinaceae > Picea > Picea mariana. Next base: position 4,932 of record JASDQU010712686.1, read on the forward strand.
CTTTAAAGGGATCTTATGTTGGATGATGTCAGTGTCAAATGTCTTCAAATCTTCATAGAACTATGCAAAGGTATCAACAAAATTTTTAATGAGACTGACATACCTGTCTTTTTGTTCTGCAACTAATGCTTTGGAAAACTTGATGATCTTGGGATTTTTAGTGGTCCCAATATTGTAATTTTTCACCTCTTCTTCTTGATTCTTCATGGAAGTTCCTTTGTAAACATCAATACTATCAAACAACCTTTCCAATGGCACTAGTCCTCTTGGAATGTGATTGGTTTTCAGCTCCACAATATCATGACCCCCTACTATCTTCAGCAGATGAAATGTTTGTTGATCCTCTAATTCCTCATTTTCACCTTCTTGACTTTTTTGATCAATTGAGATATTGGAGAATTCCTCAATGGTGTGTAGAAATCTCTGCAGTTCTAGATCATCACTAAAGACTTGTCAGTGCTTTATTTTGTCTAGTATGGTTGTTCTATGTCTAATTTCCACCTAATATTTAATATTTGGGCCAATGGGAGGCCTGAAAGTGCTGGCAGCCAAGGCCAGAGAATCTTCCTTCTGATTTTGTTCTCTGGGAATGAAAGAAATGTTAAATGCTAGAAAGAAATTATCGATAAGATCCCATACCTCGTTTATGCATTGCTTGGGCCTCTATTTCTTAGCCTGATAGATGTTCCTTACTTGATTGATGATTAACTCAGAATCACCAAAAATTGCTACACAATCAATGGCCATGTCTTTGGAAACCCTCAGTCCCAACACCAGGGCTTCATATTCAACTATGTTATTAGTGGTTTCAAACTCCATGTTATAAGAGAGTTTATTGCTTCTTCTGAAGGGGAAATGAGGAGTATACCTGCACCCGATCCTTCCCTTGATGAAGATCCATCGAAATGCATATTCCATACTTATTTTTGTTGACCTGTCATTGGTTGAGCTTTGCTTTGGCTAACTGATATTTCAGGTTCATCGTCATTTAAATGAAAGACAAATGAGCCAATCTCATCCTCAACAACATAAATTGGGTGATTTCTTGGGTTCTGATGGTCAGTGACAATGTAGGCTAACCTTACCTCTCTATATAGCCTACTATGTTCACCTCCAAATGCAGGAATGGTGGCATAAGTGAGGTCCATTTGTAATGATCCTCCAACCTTCTTAGCCCAAGTTTTGGATAAAAGCATACCAAACTTTGGGGGAATGTCTGCTACAACAATGTCCATCACTACACTCTTCATGGGTAATTGTGCTAGAGAAACCACCATATCTGTTATCAATCCCATACATTTTACTTTATTAGAATCAATGGAGTACAGGTCTTGGTAAGGCTTGGTAATCTCTATACCTAGTTCTTCCATAACAAATTTGGGCATGACATTGTGAGAGGCTCCTAAGTCCATAAGACAGTTATACAGGATCTTATCATGGACATTCAAAGATATATAGAAAGGAGGAGAAGCATCAGAGCCATCCTAAATGTGTGGACCCACAGTAATGGATGGGTTTTCATCCTATAGACTAATGACATCAGAAGATACACTAGAAGGAGTTGGCTACAAAACTTTCATGATGAATTTTTTGAAAGGTTTGTTTTTTAACAATTCTATCAAAGGCACAGGGATCTTGATTTTTCTTAGCTCATGTTCCAGGATGAAAGAGGTTGGTGGCTTATCAACTTCCTTTATAGGTTTTGATGGGGGAGGTGAATGAGCTTTAGATGACATACCTTTACTTGTATTTGGCTTGGGGGGGATTTCAACTTGTTTGTTTTGATTGGAGGTAGTGGCTTTGGGAGCCCCTGCTCACATCCTCAAATCATATTTCTTCTTGGGTTGGCCTTGAATAAATCCCTCCTCCCCTATCTGATCATCATAATTATTTGAAAATTGTGCTACCTCATATTCTTGCTGTGTTAAATGACTGGTATAGTAATATGTTTCATTAAAAAGTGCATTAGTATCATCCACAATGTCACTGTCTGCATCCATCTCCTCAATCTTATTGTTTTGGAAAGGATGCACTACCCTTTGATCATCAACATTTCTCCTTTCTCTCTGCATTATTTGAAGGGCATTATTAGGCCTTCTGAACTGATTTTGATTTCTATTACCAGCTCCTTGGAAATCTCTGTTTGGTTGTTTAGATTCCCATTTTAGATTATCTATTTTAGAAGTCAGATCCTTCAAAGTTTTGGTCATTTCATCAAGATTTGGATCATATGTGGTTGAGTTAGAGGAGGTAGGGGCATCCTCTCTCTGTTTTTTCTTCGCTTTATCAGATCTAGTCTTTAATATGTCTGATGCCAAAATTTTAAATTCAACCTCAATGGTTTCTTCTTGCATGGAGAACAGTGTGGTTGATCTTCTCTCTCTCAGGAGGATGGACAAATCTTTATCAAATTCATTAGCATAAGTGATCTTGGCAGAGGCTTTAGTTGGTTTGATTTCATCTTGGATTCTACCATACATTTTATTGAATCTCTTGGTGAAGTCTGAAATGGAATCACGATTCTTTCTCTTTAGAGCCCAAAATTTAGTGATGTAGTAGATATAATCTCTCCTATCTCCCCATTTCTTTATTAAAGCTTCATTCAATGCCTCAATATCTGCAATGGAGGCTGGAGAAAGACCCCTGTACCACTTTCTGACTTCCCCATCCAAACTCTATACAAATAACTTCATCCACACATCTACATAATCAATGTTAAAGTTGTCTACAAAGATGTAAAAGTCTACCATATGTTCCTCAACAGTTACTTCACCTTCCCCATTATATCTTGGTAAATATTTCATGTAATATGTGGTTGGGAGTTCATGTAAACCTACAGGAAGCACTAGGGGTGCGTATCTAGTAACAATTATGAAATCCATCCTGTTAACAGCCATGGTTTGAATAATAGGAATTTGCAAATTTATGGGAGATACAAGAGTGGATGTAGGACTGGATGATGAGGTAGAATCAAGAGTTGGAGGTGTCTGAGCTTCTTTGGAGTTATAATTTTCAGGGCTAGCAAATTCAAGCCTCTTGTGATGATGGTTTGAAGTATTCTCTTGGTGTGCATCTTTACGCTTGAGGGGGGAAGTATACTAATGAGATATAGTGGATTTCCTTAGTTTCCTATCTGGGTCAGAGACTACTGTGTTATTCTCTGGGTTAGAATGAGCCTTCTTGTCTTTGTTGTTTTTAGATTTGGATCTGTTGAATCCCTTTCTGGGCACTAGTATCTCTTCTTTAAATTTTACTCAGTGAAGTCGTTGGGTGAAAGATGGCAGTCTGTCTGTGTCTGATCTTTGTTCACCATCAAAGGTCAGAGATGATCAATTTTCATTCTCCTAGGGAAATATATTTCATTACTCCATTCCCTAGCAACAACGCCAAAAGATGTTGGTCCTAAATTCTGCACCTGACTGCTAAAGGGAAAAGTTAGGCCACTTATCAGTTTAGAATGATTGTTTCTTTTAATTTTTGTTGGTTGTTCAGAGGGTTATTCTATCAAAACAAAAGCAAGGTTGGGTTGGAAAAATGATATGGATGAGGTTCCTCCTTGGCTGGTGGCACACTAATGATAGACCAGTGAAATAATAGAAAACAAAGGGAAACAACAAACTAATCAATGAATAATCTACTGCAATAAGTTCAATACTTAAAATATCATTTCAAGACATTAAACATGTATTAAGACACAATTACTCTTTTAGGTTGTGATAAAATAAAATATTCACCAAGCATTAGTTGTTTTCATGGGTTGCATATCAATAAAGACAAGTTACACAATAGCTGAATGGAAATGACATGTACTTTGCACAAATAAAAAATTGCATTCAAGATAAGATAAAAAACACATGAATATTTGAACGAAACACTGTCATCAAGAGCATGTTCACTAGGTAGAGTGATTTAATCCATGCATAGAATGGGTCCAACCAGTCTGATGTAGTGTTATTCTTTCCCAAAAAATATGAACCTCAAAACATTCAAAGACCCCATGTTGGCCCTTGGTTATGAAAGGAAGAGAAGTACAAGTTAGAAAAGGTAAGATGCAAGCTTTGCGGGAGACACAGTGACTGGCATTGGGTCAAAGTAAGAAAAAGAGCAGAAAAGATGGAGCGAAGTGCAGAAAAGAAAGCCGTTGGATGAGGAGATCGAGGATGACAGATCGACAAAGGAGATGGATCGAGAACAACTTAGAAAGAGGAGAAAGCCACTGTTGGATTCTTTGGAGCATCGCGTGAGAAGAAAGGAAAGACAGGTTGGTGAAGCCTAGAAAAAGAGGGTCAAGTTGAACTAGGGTTTTAGACACCTAGGGTTTTGGTATTTAGGGTTTTGGCACCTAGGTTTCGACCTAAGGCTGTCAGCGAGTGATTGCAATGTATAAATAAAGGTCAAGAGGACCTGGGTCGATTGGTTCATGATAGACTGGTTATTGAGCATTGTTATAGCCCTGTTGAGAGAGAGGATTGTATTATAAGATCTTTAGCTGTGTGCGAAGATCAAGTCCTGCAGCTGGGTGCGTAGGAGGGGGAGAGAAAGGGAGAGAAAAAGAGAGAAGAAAGAAGATCTACTAGCTGAGAGCACATACAAGAATTGTATTCTTTTCCTTAATAAATCATAAGCACAGTTCGATGGACATAGCCCTAGAGAGAGGGTGAACCACGTATATCTTATGTTGTGGATGTGTGATTGATGCTTTGATCTCTGTTACTGTCACTTTGTTGTTTTCATTGTTGTATTATATCAGATCTATAACTGCACAAGGTAGATCTAGATTGATAAATGATAAGTGCATAGTGTGTTGCTCTTTTATTAGATCCACTTGATATTCCCCTAGTTGTAGACATCTCTTTCCTGCAACCCCCTCATAGCTTCTTTGGGTGAGACTGCATCTACTTCGCAGGTGCTACCGAAAGGGCCAGTAGCTAGGGATTTGTTGGTGTTCTCTTGGAGTGAACCCTGGGTCTGCCCCTGTGCCAACAAATGGTTCTGTTTCCAGGACAAGAATCTTCGTGAGGGAATGTCAAGGTGGTTCCTGTTGAAAATGAAGATTCAAAAGTAGATAGAGGATAAAGAGAGGGACTTCGTTGAAGCCCAGAACAAGAAACCTAAGCTGAGTATCGAGGATTGGCTACAAAGATACATCTTCACTGACATTCATGAGATCTTCTTTGGAGGAATCCACCAGGAGAAATATGAGTGGTTGGCTAGGTTAGCTGACACACAGTTCGAGATCAGATCTAGAACCCCTGTGGTTTGGATGTCGGCGCTGATCCAGAAGGTTAAGAGAGTTGATAACGCTGTATCCAGAGCTATAGATCATTGGTTTGATAGTACCATTGGAGGGTATATCACTAAATTTTCTGTTGACAAAACAAAATCATATAACCAGGACGATAGATACTTTTTCAAGGGACCCCGAGGGAGATTTTTGCATTTTCTGAAGTTAAGAATCAAGATGCTCTTGCATGAAAACCACATATTAAAGATACAGTAGATTGGCTAGATCTGAAAAGGCTAATGTTCAGAAACTCAGACAACGACAATGACATAGAAGATGGACATACATGCAGTGGGAGAGTATTTAGAGGGGTTCACCTTGAGAACCCGTGTAAACAAAACTATGAAGATGAAGGTTTCTACAGTGGAGAAGAGGCAGATCTGACAGAAAAAAAGCACTCAAAAACTCCTAGAGAAGAGGAAGAAGCAGTTGAAGAACTTCGTCGAAACAAGCCAGAAACCTCAGGAACTGCGTAGGCCGCAAAAGTAAGTAATATCAATCCTCCTATTGTTTTAGAAACATTAAGTCATTAGAGTATCATGAATCACCAGAGTCCACAGAGTACTATTACTAGCAGTTCAGCATCTACTCAAACAGGAAGCCTAGGCAACTCTATGGCAGATGAGATGAGGCTCCCTATCTTTAGAGGAGATGGATCTGAAGACCTTGATCAACACTAGTTCCTGTGCGAGGCCGTATGGAACATCAAAAACATCACCAATGAAGCTGTTAAAAGAAAACAATTTAGAACTACATTAAGGGATCACACATTGGGCTGGTACATGAAGATTGTCCAAGGACTTGCACAGCCTAATCCACTAAATGAGATCAAGAACGTGATGGTTGCAGAATTTAAAAAACCCAAGTCGGAGTCACAGTGTATTACCGAGATGAAGGAGATCAAATAGAAAGTAGATGAACCTGTTTGGGAGTTCGACCAGAGATTCAAGACCCTAACAGGCCGATTGAAATTTAAAATCCTAGATGAGTAGAACAAAGAATGGTTCATCGCTGCTCTTTTACCACATATCAGAGTTCCCCTTATGCAGCAGAAGATTGCTTCACATGTAGAAGCTTTGGAGATCGCCATGAATCTTCAGTCAGCACCTATGGGAGAATCCAGCTCAGGTATGAGCCAGATCTTAAGCCAGCTGACCAGTCTATCTCTGCAAGTCGAGGACATAAAGAAGGACAAGGGGAAGGACAAAAGAGAAGATATCTGGTGTGTAAGATGCAGATCTGAAGGTCATGATAAAGAACACTGTCCCCTATTTCATGAATATTTGGCCTCAGGAGAGTCAAGCCCCTTGAAGCAAGTTAATATGCCCTGATGTGAAGTATGCAGAACTTGACATCGCCCTGGTGAGTGCTACTATATGCAGAAGTATGTTCAGACACCCAAAAACTTGTATTGCACATTCTGTAAGTCTGTAGGGCACGATGATAAAGATTGTAGGGCCTTTGACCTGATGCATGAAATATCAAGAGACATATATAAGATCCAAGGTGAAGTCCATCAAGAAGGAAACAGTGCACAATATAACTCTCCGGGAAGAGGAAATTTCAATCCTCGTGGTGGATCCAAAGCACGAGGATAAGGAGGAGGTATGGGCTAAGGCCAAGGACAAATAATCTATTATAACAGTGCGCAGCTGAGACATCTAGCAAGGGAATTTTAGAACCCTTGTACCACTTGCAGTTATTGCAACTCTTTCGAGCATGTCATTAAGGACTACTCTGTACTGCTAGCGAAGCTTCAAGAAAGATGAGGACCTCAACAAAACCCACAAGTACAATTGATATATGCTGAATCTCGTGGAGCAGACCCTAGAGTCATTGTTATTACTTGAGGAGGCACTGTTATAGGAGAGGATAGAATGACCCAGGAGAAGATCACAGAAAACTCAGGTATCAGGAAAGTTGCAGAGAGGAATCAAGATTTTGATGCAAAGAAAGAAAGGCAGATCTTTTAAGAGACCAGGAAAGAATTCAAAGAAGATCAAGGGTCGTCTTCAAAAACACAACTAGAAATAAGAGAATATGGAATGCCTCACACATTTGATCAGTCTACTTCACTTAGAGAGGGAAAAGAGGTAAGTAAACTTGTCAGTTTCTTATAGATGTTTATAGAACTGCTTAAAGATGGGAAAGCTATACAAGAACTAAAAAACCTGGTTAAACAGTATGAGATAGGAAAGACAGATCCCTTACTAAATAGGGAAATACACCAGATTGGTAAGAAGAGAAGAAAAAATAAAGAATTACACCTGAATGCTCAGATTGGAGAATATGACATAGACTATGTGGCCCTCGACTTAAGGTCGGAGGTCAATGTCATGCCGAAGCAAACCTGGGCACTAATGGGAAAACCAAATCTGATCTATTCCCCTATCAGACTTCGCATGGCTAATCAACAAGCTGTTAGCCCATTTGGACGATTGGAACATGTCCTTGTGGACATCGACGAAGTTAGAACCTTTGCATATTTTGAGGTAATTGAAATTGTTGATGATAGCTACCCTTACCTTGCATTATTAGGAATTGATTGGGCCTTCAATAATTCTACTGTTGTTGATCTAAAGAAAAGGCGTATGACATTCAAAAGAGATGGCCTTAGGGTTATTGCACCGTTAGATCCAGATGAGAGTCCTAGATACACAGATCCTGTCAGAGAAGAAGACCACATGTACGAACTAGAAAACATCTACCAACTAACAGCCAGACAACATGATTATATCAATCCTACAGTCGATGGGAATCTAAGCTGTCGAAGTGACAACACATGTTCATCAGACTCAGAAGAAGCACTGCAAAACTGGCAGAACCATATGTATGAAGTATCTACCAAAAGATGTGCTAGACTAACCAAAGAGGTTCGTTGGATTGGCATAATAGTGCGTAACTTACCCATGTTTGATGGGTTGAACCCTTTAGAGCACTTCTTATCAGAATTTGAGACAAGTGTACCAGCACAATAGAGGTTGTTGGCAATGGATGAGTCCATGAAATCCACACCAACAATATGGTGGGGGATGCACAAAAGAAACATCATAGATTGGACACAATGTTGAACTTTGATGACAACGAGGTTCTCAGCACAAGTAGTAAGCTTCAAAGTAAGGTACACAGGTTGAAGTTTCCCAAAGGACCATGTGTGAAGCTAGGAAAAGGCTTGGAGTGACATCCCTCAAGACCAATGGGTGCACCAATTCATTAACACGCTGGACACGATTCCTATCAACTGGTACCTTCAAGCAGAGTTGCACCTCATCACTGCAGATTGGGAAGGTATGACTCAAAATTTTGTAACCACCTTTTTGTTTGAAAGAGAATTTCCTTCAGTCAACCATGCATTACAGATTGTCAGACAGAGGGTACTCGAAGAGGCATCTAGCCTCCCTATGGAACGATAAGAGGAATAATGGACTGCACCATTCCAGAAGTTGCAAGGATGTTACAATATCAATGTCGACGATGATGATGATCCCAGGAAGGTAAACATCACTGAGACAGAAGGCCAAAGATATGTGGATGGACCAGGAGTAGAGCTACCATTTATTGGTTAGTCGATCAAGATAAAAAAGGTCAACATTGGAACAGAGGAGACACCAAAGCTTGCCAATGTCGGAGATTACTAGGATGCTGCTACCATTGACAAGATTAAAGAATTTTTGCACAAATATCAGGACTTGTTCTTGACCAAGTTCACTGATATGAAGGCAATCAAAGGACCTATGGGAGAGATGAGAATACTTTGAAACTAGATGCGAAGCCAGTCAAGCAAAGACCTTACAGGTTGAACCCAAAATACAAGGAAAAATCAAGGATTGAGCTTGACAGAATGTTGGAAGCAGGGATTATTGAACTTGTCGAAGAGTCGGAGTGGATCAACCCTATGGTAGTACAAGAAAAAAAGACCCGAGGTGAGATCAGGATATGTGTGGACCTCAGAAAATTGAATGATGCATGTTTGCATGACCCCTTCCCTACACCATTCACTGATGAAGTATTAGACAACATGGGAGGCCAGGAGGTATATTCTTTTACAAATGGATTTTCAGGATACCATCAAATCCGGATTGCCAACGAGGATCACCACAAGACCACATTTGTCACCGAATGGGGATCCTACCAATATACAATAATGTCATTTGACTAAAGAATTCCCTAGCCATCTTTTCCAGGGTGGTGGTCGAAGTGTTCAAAGAATTTCTGCATAAATTTTTAGAAGCATATTTTGATGACTGGACTGTGTTTAGTTTGTTGAAAAACCATATTGAATGCCTAAGGCTAATTTTGGATAAATGCAGGCAGTGTAAAATTGCTTTAAATTTGAAGAAGTGCATATTATTCTCACCATTTGGAGTACTACTAGGCCATATTGTATGCTAGCAAGGATTGTTTGTTGACCCATCAAAGATTTCAATTATAGTTGATTTGCCACCACCTACTTCAGTTAAACAACTGCGCACTGCGCTAGGAAATACTAGCTATGACAGGAAATTTATTAAAGGATATGCCCAAATCACAACATCGATGGAGAAGCTGTTGAAGAAGGATTATCAGTTTGGCTAGAAAGATGAATGCCAATAGAGCTTCGACACATTGAAACATAAGATGGTCATTGCGCCCATTCTGGTTTTCGGAGTTTCATGTGCATGTCGATGCGTCTTCTATTGCGTTAGGAGTAGTACTGGCACAACCTGGAGAAGGGGACATTGACCATCCATTATCATTTTCCAGCAGGAAGCTATCTACAACTGAGATTAACTACACCACTACAGAAAGAGAAGGGTTAGCCATGGTGTATGCACTTCAAAAATTTCGCCACTACTTGTTGGGAGGACACTTTAAAATGTTCACAAATCACTCCGTGATGAAGTATCTAGTCAACAAGCTAGTGTTGGGGGGGAGAATCTATAGATGGCTTCTGCTATTTCAAGAATATGACTTTGAAGTCATAGTAAAACTAGGAAGAATGAACAAGGGTCCTGACCACTTGTCGAGGTTGGAACATGGCGAAGAACCCACCAGCTTAGAGGACACACTGTCGAATGCACAACTTCTTTCCATTAGAAAGATTGATGACCACTTCATAGACATCGTTCAGTTCCTGTCAACAGGAATGGCTCCAAGTGAGTATACAATTCCTCAGAAGAAACAACTAGTGGTGTGCGCTGCAAACTTTTTGCTAATCACTGGTCATTTGTACAAAATGGGACCTCATGAGATACTAAGGAGGTGTGTTATGGAGACAGAGTGACCACTGATCCTCGCAGAAGCTCATGAGGGCATCGCAGGAGGACATTATGTAGGGAAAGACACTGCGCAAAAGGTTCTGTGAGCTGGCCTATGGTGGCACACCTTACACAGAGATGCTAAAGAATATGCCAGAGCGTGTGATGTATGCCAGAGAGTTGGAAAACCATCCCGAAGAGATGAAATTCCATTAGCACCACATATGACCCTACAAGCATTTGAAAAGTGAGCCATTGAATTTGCGGGACATATAAACCCATTAGGGAAGCACACATGAGTAAGGTACATCATCACTACGACCGAATACTTAACCAGATGGGTCGAAGCCAGAGCAGTCAAGGAATCTAGTGCAACTACAGTTGTGTGTTTTATATTTGATGACATAATAACCAGATTTGGATGCCCAAAGATCCTTATGAGTGATCAAGGCACACACTTCATCAATAAGACAATTGAAGCTCTGACTGAAGAATTTGTAGTCCACCATCAGAAGAGTACACCTTACCATCCGCAAGCAAATGGGACAGTTGAAGCATTCAACAAGATCTTGGAGACTGCATTGATGAATATTTGCAGTGTGAATAGGGATGACTGGGATTTAAGAGTACCTGCAGTACTATGGGCTTATAGAACCACTTGCAAGAAATTAAGAATGTAGACCCCTTTCAGGTTGGTTTATGGTCTTGAAGCTATTGTCCTGATGGAATATTTGGTACCAAGCTTAAGGATTTCTGTGTTCACAAACATGGATGATACCAGAGCTATTTAGGAGAGGCTTGCACAGTTGGTTGAACTGGAAGAAGACAGATTCATTGCTGGGTTCCATCAACAAGTTCAGAAGGAGAGAGAGAAGGCCTATCATGATAGGCACATCAAGAAGAAGGCATTCAAGCAAGGTGACTTAGTGCTGATGTATGACAGTAAGTTTATAAAACACCCTGGGAAGTTCATAACGCATTGGCTTGGACCATATGAGATCGCCTATGTCACAGAAGGAGGAGCCGCGCAGCTGAAGACGTTGAATGGAGAATGGAGAGAAGGATTGGTGAATGGGAGTCGGTTGAAGTTGTACTATGACAACCAACTGCCTCACAACTCTAAGTAAAGACAAGAGGAAAAGGGTCTAGGTACCAGGTGCAATTGAAACTGGGTACCAGACACAGAAAAGACAATCTGCATAGGGAGGAGAGGCACAAAGCAAAAAGCAAAGGTTGCACTGCACAATCCATCTCTCTCCTTGCTAAGTGCTTTGATGTGTTTGGATAGATCTATTGATTTTTTGTTCTTATGAGATATGAATGCTTGTTAGATATGATATGTAAGATGCATAGTGCTTGATCTATTGAAACTAATCTGTTGTATGTTGCTAAGTGCTGAAATTAGCTTAGATCTAAGTATATACTGCGCTGCTCTATGTTATATGTGAAGTGAGATAAGGGTTGATTCGAGGTGAACTATAAAGGTTGATTCGAGGTGAACTATTAATGCTAAGTGCTACATGAAGTGTGTGATCATAGATTTGTGTCCCAGGTAAGATTGTAGACACCTGATTCTTGCAACCACCCTTGCCTCTACCTCGGGTGAGACTTCCTCTGCTTCGCAGGTGTTGCCGAAAGGACCGGTAATTAGGGTTTTGTTGGTGTTCTCTTGAGCATTGAACCATGGGTCTGCTCCTGTGTGCCAACACCCCATATTTAACAGAGTTGTAGATATTCTCGTCCTTAGGGGACTGAGACATAATTTTAGGTGACTGATTGTAGAAAAAATTATTAACTTAAATAAGACACTAGACTTAATCATCAAGAGTGGTTCTTATCACACATAGAAGACCACTCTTGTATCTAATCTAAGAAAATGTTGTAATTAATCAACTAAAAACTTCTACTATCTCTCAGACAGAATTGATGCATGCACTGGAGGAACTGATTTAGCAGAAAATAGGCCTCAGAGTGACAAAATAGAGCTTTGTGTTGAGTAATGGCATGCTTGCAAGTTGTTGGTGGCCACTAGAGACAACTGGTTGCATGAGCAGATCTTTGCTTGAGGAAGAGGTAGTCTGCTGAAGTGTTCTGGAACCAATCTGCGTTGACCTGTGACTGAGACTTAATTATTCATCTGTGTCTGAGATTTCAGAAGCTAAGAGCACTCCATCTTGACCGTAATTAACCCTTCTCCCCACTTTCATTGTGATGAAATGGTTCTGACCGGGAATATGTGGAGGTAGGCGTCCAATAGGAAGACATGACATGTGGAGGTGGACGACATCAGGGATGATTTTAAGGATGGAAATTTATTTTAAAATGTAGAAACCTTGGCGAATCTTATTGATCCTTCATATGCCAACTATAAATGTTTGGCGATATTTTGATAAAAATATTCAAATTTCTAAGGATTTTATATAGTTTGTATAAAATTTTGTTGAATTGTAAGGTAAAATAATTTTATCCTATAGAATTTGGGCGAATCATTTTTAGAATAGAGAATCTTTTTTTGGAAAAAAACTTGGAAAATTAGCCCATGAGCGAAATTTAGCCCCTAAAATCATCCCTGGACGACGTGGATGTAGATGAAGTGGAGCAGAGTGGAGGTAAGATGAAGGTGATGTGGAGATCTGATGTCATATAAGCACATGATTGCGAAAGTTTTCGAGGGTGGTTTGGGTCCACACAAATCCTGGCCCCACAATCCCCCACAAGATGCCACGTACCATTCGAGCAATACCATGGTTCCAATTGCGGGGCCACCTTGGAAAATTAACGTTCGAGTAGTTTATGTCCCCGCAATGAAGTGTGGTCATTGATCTGATTGGAATCTATGTTCCAGGTGATATTTACCTATTGCAAGGATCAACGGTTCCTGTTGATTTGGGATCAACGGTACGTGATCACTTCAAGAGTTCGGGCTTTGGGCCTTTTCAATGCATAGTTCTCACCATCCTATGGAGTGTCATGCTCCCAAAGTGAGAGATCTACCTCCACGTGGTCTCTAGATCTGGACGGTGTAGGTTCACTTCGGGAGTTCGGGATTCATGAGTTTTTGTCTCCCTACTCGTCCAATCCTCTGAAGTGAAGTATATCCAAAGTGGGAGATTGTCGTCACGTGTCCTTGTTGATGGACGGTCCAGATTTTTTTTGAGACTTCGGGTGTTTGGCACTTTGGTAGTTTATGAATGTTGTGCTCAAAAATATCGCGGAGTGGTATAGGCTGCAAAGTGACGTGGTGGCCTGATGTCATATGATGTCATGGTTGTTGATGTGTCATGGAAAGAAGGGTGACACAAGTCACGTGGAAATGGGTGAATGACACAACCAAATGACCTGGAATGAGTGCCATGTGTCATGATTGATGAGTGCCACGTGCTTCAGCACTTCGTAACTTCGACTCTTCATCTCTTTGGGACTTTGGCTCTTCGGGACTTCGACTCTTCGAGACTTCAGGATTTTGGATCTTCGGGACTTTGGGAGTTTATGAATGTTGTGCTTGGAAATATCCCAGAGTGCTAAGTATCTGAAGTGAAAGATCTTCCTCCACATGTCCTTATTGATGGGCAGTCCAAATTCACTTCGAGACTTCAGCTCTTCGGGACTTCGGGTAATTATTGATGTTAAACCCCTTGCGATTTCAACACTCTGAATACATGAAAACTCTCCATATGATTGGCCCGATGGATCACCACCGTCGAAAGTTAACTTGTATGTTTCCACAATTAGATTCTGAAATTGACTGCTCTGGATTGCTGCATTTGTCCATGGGCGTTTCCTGTGCATACAGAAAAGGATTGACTGGCCTGTGGTGAGCTCAATCAATGGAAAACATGATTAAAAGCATTATGAACCAAATATGACATGTAATTATCCTTCAAGAAACAATAGAAATGGAAATGCGCAAAGACTCAATCAAGAAAGAAATGAATAAGAACCAAGTCACCCAGTAATGGGAAACTAACTTAATCAACCTGAAGAGGACAAATTCGATGAAGGCATAGGGAAAGGAGAGAGGAGAGGCAGGGGTGAAAACCTAGGTTACAATAGTGGCCATGACTCACTTGAAACTTATGATTAGAGTCACTTGTAGTCTGAGTATGGGATTGCCTACCTCAGAAGATGGTATTGCAGATGCTTGATTGTTTGCAGGTTCTCAACCGATGCGCTCCTTGTTCTCGACACACACATTCTACAAAGTATTTTAGTTGTCACAAGTTTCAAATTCATAGTTTGGGGGGCATTTTGTTACACATTATTTTTTTCACCCCTTTGATCAACTGACGATATGTGCATAACTCAATTCTATGTTCCTTGAAGATACTAAATGAGACTTTCTCCATGAGAAAAGTGAATCATCTTTCTTTTCTTAAAAACCATATCAAAGGAGATCATCTCACCTTGCTAAGTGCTTGGGGTGCGATGATGCTTGATCTTCACATCCTGCACCAAAAATGGATTGTGGCGTCATTGCATGCTGCCTGTGCATAGGGTGAAACGATGCTCAAACAATAGAAAAAGGTGAAATTCACAAAAGTTCTAGAAGGGAATATTCTAGAAGATGAGGTGGCCTCCAATGGGTTTGGATATTACTCGCTTCTCTGATTTAGTGGGATCATCCTAATCTCCTCATCCATTCCTATTTCAACCTATATAAAGAGGGATCTCTCATGGGAAATGCTAGGATTTCTTATGCATGAAGAATTATGTTGAATATCGTACTTGTGATAGATTTGCTTTAGATTTCCAAGTCAGGTTGTGAATGCTCTTTATCAAAATCATTGGAGAAAAGGTGTGTGTGTTAAAGAAAAGGGCCATTGGAAGGGACCTTGCAACATCAAGACATAGGTTGTATTCTCCACTTTCATCAATATAATGTAGTGATACATTTCTTCCCCATAAAAGTGTCTTCATTTTTATTGTATAACTCCTTGATCTTATACATAGGCTTCATTGGAATATATATATCGTTTTTATCTTTCTTTGTTGGTTTGTGCTTCTTAATAGGTTCAACATCCCACAAATCCAAAGATGGAGCAAGGACGATACTAGAAAGGATCAAACGACATTTAAATGGTATGTCATTTGTCCCTCTTTGAACTAGTTTACATTACAATCAAATATAAGGAGAACCTTGTATTCTGCTCTATTTTGTTATAATTTCTTGTTGAAATTAGGGAGATTAGTTTGTGTCTGCACTTACCAATTTTTTTGATAACATAGACAAGCAATGCTTCGAAAATTGGCGCTCCTTTTTCTTTCATCCTTGAAGTGGTTTGCAAGATTGGGCTAGAGAATAAACATTGTAGAGGTTGTCAGCATACCTACCAAAACAAACAACAAACTTTGCTCTTTCACGAGATAATGCATCGATCTTGGCAATGATTTGGGCTTTTGGGGTTTGGGAGAATAGAGATTTGCATATGCTAGGATCCCTCTAGGTTCTCTTTTTTAGGCAGAAATAAGTGTAAATTTTGATTGATAGTACAAATAGATCAAGGTTGCAATCATCACCAAGAACCCCACAGGAGTCGAGCTTGTTCAATGAGTTATAATGACAACTGTGCACTTGATCTTAACCACCTATAAATCTTGGAATCTCACACCTTGATCCTCCTCGACACTTGTGTTCTGATTGCTTGATGGCGTACCCTCTTCATGAGCAAACTACATATCAACACAACTCGAAACTAGTGATGACAATGCTCAACCCTCTAGCGATCTCGGGCACCTGTTAGAACATAAACACAAAGAAAGCATTCATCTTTGTTGACAACAATCTCAACACCTAGGTGATCACATCCGAAGGATGCAAAAGGTGTGATTCAATACTTAATAAAAAAAACTGATAGATAAAAGCATCGAGATTTTATCATTGCGATATATATATATTTTTATGTCTATGGGTATTATTCCACATTGGTTGAGGAAAAACACTTTAATGTGTTTATATGTGCCAATGGTTATAATAAGTTTGACGCTTCGAGCACTTTCTAGACTCCTCCTTGGTGGCTTGGCACTTGGGCATTTGGTCTCGACTTGACTTGATAGTGGTGCTAACCCATGTTAGTGTAGGTGCTTAGCTCGATAGCTTGTGCAGTAATTGGAGATTGGGCCTGTGGGCCCAATATTTTTAGCCAAATTTATTAATAAAAAATAAATAACGACCATGCATGAAGGTTGAGGAGTCAAATTGGTTTAAAAACCAATTTTTAAAATTTTTTAAAATTTTATATTTGGCCAAAATAAGCCCTAAGCCTGATAAAAATAAGATTGCACCCAAATTTTAATAAAATTTGATCAAAAATGTGAATACCGATTATCCCCCGCCAAAATTTAATGGAGGTCGTACCAAAATTTCCCGTAGAGAAATTTTTTCTTTGAAAATTCCTAAGATAGAAAGAGTACTAACATGGGTTCCATGAGGGATGGAGTCATCCTTGTGAGGCTACCAAGAACTTGCAGATCTAGTGTGCCTTATCCATTGGGCTATGGAGTCATCAAATTCCTTCCAAACCTCAACAACTTTTCAAATTCTGAAAATACTCTGTTGAAAACAATATACTGCTACAAACCAAATGCTCAGGAAGCGAGCTTATTGTAATATCCCCAAGGATGAGCCCAGTTATATTATGTATTGTAAACATGTTTTGTAGGATGGTGAGCCGAGTTATAATAAGCTAGGAGGCTTATTTGGTGATTAGGCCAGAGAGCCTAGGTGTTAAAGTCTAGGAGCTTGGTTTTGTATATGTAATTATGTAGATCATTAATAAAATATAAACATCGCTGCATGTAGACCTACCACGAATAAAGAGTGATGGGGGCCTAAGCTTCCACAAGGTTGGGTAAGGGAGGAGGCTAAGTGTGTGGGACTAGGGGCTAAGCTAGTTAGCTTACCTCTAAAGGGGATAATAATTTATTATTATTTCCTAAAGACTAAGGTGGACATGTTGAGTGTTGTCCTAAGTTCCTGTAAAGGGAATGTGTGCTAAGTGGAACTCATGCTGCTCCAGGAAGACAAGTGTCGACCTGGGTGCATGCAGATAAAACTGATGAGTCAATCATGTTGGGGATCATTCTGTCATTAGGGGATCCTCCGCCTGAGTTCACAGGGATGCCTGTCTAAACCCATTTTTGGCCTGTGTGTCTACATCTACATAACCATGCGCAATGAAGGTTGTTTGTGCTGCCATTTGCCCATTCTCCGTCTGAACCCGTTTTTAACCTTTGCGTTTGTATCTGCATAATCGTGCGCAGTGAAGGTTGTTTGTGCTACCATTTTCCCATTCTCTATTTGAACTCGTTGGTCTCTATCACCAACCTCTGTACATTCATGGTCACCCGAGAAACCACTCAAGGGAAGGGGGAAAAATCAACTTACGTGTCCTATGAACCATGTGAGAACCTGTGGATTGATCCATGTCTTTTGTGAAGCTTGATTGTCCTGTGTATTATTTGTGCCATGTGTGTCATGAATGTGGGCTATTTTGGCCATGCAGTTCCTGGACTGAGTGTGGCTTGTCGTCGTCGTTTGTTCCTTACTGAGCCTTGCAGTTGTCCTCCTTGTGTTAGAATGAAGCTGAAGAAGCATGTTGTTAGGCCTGTGTGTAACACTCTCTCCATGTGAGAGAGGTGGTTGTGGTTGAAGAGGCAGGTTGTCAGGCCTGTGAGAGACTCTCTCTAGGTGAGAGAGTTCACGGAGGAAGTGAGAACTTCTGGAAGGGGTCCTCTAGCTGCCATAGAGCTTGGAGAATTCCGGTCCGGCCTGTTGCTAAAGCCCAAGGCAAGGGAGGTTTAGCAGCCGAAGGACTGTCCGATGTGACAGTGAAGGTGTATACTCCTGGGGTGGGATAGGCATGTGGGGAATGAGAGTCTATGAGTAGTGGGCATAAGTGGCTCCTGGGAGAGAATCCATCCTCATAAACTATGTGTCTTCCTGTTAACCTTGCCTAGCCTAGGATTTCCTTGCCCGGTGGAGCTTAGTCCCAGCTCGGGGGTGACCTACTGCTGAGAGTGATGAGCAGCGTGGTCTAAGGCTGGGAGGTTTGTGGAAGGTCTGCACGCAGTTGGTGGTGTTATTCCAGTTGAAAGATAAGTATAATTTATTTGCTTAATTTTATGTTATGCATAATGCTGGAATGTTATCATGTGTTCCATTGCATGTATGAATTTCTATTAATTCTATTTAAATTTGAATGGTAACAATAACTCTATGTTAAAATGTGTTAATTTGATTTAATGCATATTATATTTATATGTGAATATTGCGCAGTAGTGGTATTGCCCAGTCTTTGTGGAGGGTTGGGGATGCTACAGTTTGGTATTGCAACTAAGTCAGAGTTGAGTAGTAGCGTTGCCCGATATTGGGGTTGGTGGCTGGGGATGTTACAATATGGTATCAGAGCATGGTTACAACAATGATCCTGGATGGGCCATGTTAGTAGAAAATGAAGCAAAAGTTTCGAAATAATTGTTGTCAAAGTAGACAAAATTCAAGTTCAGAGCTAAGGTTTTAACGTTGAACCTGGATGGGCTAGATAAGTGGTCATTGGACCCGAAGTTTCAGGTGGAAATTGTGTTAAGAGGAACCAATTTCGAACCTCAGAACCTTCCTGAGTGCCAAGAAGTTACCTTGGTCGTGTTACAAAGCTCAAGAGGAGTAGCGATGTCGTAAAACCATGACAGAAGTGGTGTTGGGCCATAGAGTAATGTGGACCTTAGGATTTGTTTGGGAGAAGGAGAATCCTTCACGACCGTTAGATCTGATAGTGTTAGGAGACAGTCATCCTTCACTCCTTTGGAAATCCGCAGAGTAACAAAGTTTTTTCTGCGCCGTAGGATCTGTTCGAAAGGAAGGGAAATCCCTTACGACTGTTAGATCTGGGGAAGTTGTAGAGGATTTAAACCAAAATCCCTTTGGACTTCGTGACTTCAGTGAAGTTTGATGCCAGAAACAAGATAAGGGTTGAAGCCCAAAGCTCCAAAGTGGATCTACACCATAGATCTGGAGAGGAGAGCTCGATCGTTGGATCAAGCCAATGTTAAAAGGTCAAATGCAGTAGTGAAGGGCAAAATCTCCTGAAGAGCCGAAGTAGTGAGTCATGATGATGTCACTTGGATTGACGTGGACATATGGGTTGTGTGCCACGTATAAGTGGGTTCTGAACCCATGGAAGATTGAAATTCCATATGGAACATGACGTGTGACACCAATATGATTGGGCCACGAGTCAGCCGCTAGTATTCTGTCATGTGGCATTTCATATGAGCATGGTTAGTGGGACCTAAGGTTACATAACAAAGTTAAACGTCGAAGGACCCACACTGGCATTGATAATGATACATCAATATCGACGACCAAGAGGCATTGCGGGGACCCAATTTGCACGGAAGTTAATTATCCAAGGCAGTCTTGCAATCCAAACCATGATTTCACCAAGGGGTTATGTGTCAGCATCAGAAGAATTGCGGGATGAAAGGCTGGTTACTCCAAACCACCATTGCATGCCCCCGTAATTGGAAAATGTAAGTAATGTGACGTAATGACGTCACCAAAGGTGATTGGGAATGTTGGGAGATTAACAATTCATATGCGCAGATGTGAAATCCTTCGAAGTCCCGAAGCTTCAAAGTTCCAGAACCCAGACACCTGAGGTTCCATAGTAAGTGTCAACCGTTAGATGTTGAGTAGACGTGGACGGTTGATCCACCCTACGTTGCGAGTTCGGTAATCTGGAACTCTGAGAGATTGTTGTGTGGTGCTTTGAAACCTTCCAAAGTCAAAGGTCAAAGGCTCAAGTAAGCGCTTATTGATCTAGCGCTTGGTCACGACCCATGGTCACGTGGGTTGGGGATTGAGAGAAAGGGAAAGTACCTGAAAATGATTACAGAGCAGAGAAGATCTCGGAAAGAAAATGAAATATCAATGTTTTCTTAAATCAGATTGGTTTGAATGCATAAACTAGTGAAGTATTGAATAAATTTCAATTATTTCTCTTCTTTGAGTTTTCGAGTGCAAGCAGTGCACATTGTCCACAAGGAGTGCATTGACAGAGGTAAGTTAACCTCAGAGAACCTCATAAGAGATACCATTGAACCTTCATCAGTATAATTGCAATGAGTGCATAGGAAGAACTCTGTGTTGAGTTCAGAGAGAGCTAGAGTCACTGAGAACTCTGTAGGGCTCTGCCAGGCGAGCATCGAGTGAGTGAAATTGTTCACAGAGAGAACTCCTTGTCAAGTTTAGGGAGAAGAGTATCAGAGGAAGATACTCATAGAGATGTTGAAAACTCTATAGAAAAATCTCAGCAAGGTGTGCTTTGAACAGAAGGTTGTCAGGAGGGCACAAATTTTTCCTTTGAAAGGAAACAAAAGGGCCAATACCCTTAGGAGACTGAGTAAATCGAAAATCTCAGAAGAGATAATGCAAGGAGTGCATCGAAGATGAACTCATTCAAATTCCTAAACCTCAGAAGAGATAAGGCTTACGAGAGAAAATACGAGATCCAAGAGGTGGACTCGTGGGAGAAAGGTCAAAGGCCGAAGCCTTTGAACACTGAAAAAATATTCCAAGGCAGAAGAAGTAAAAATCTCAGGAGGAGGAGTGACAACATCCGTCAGATCAGTTGTGGGGAGGAGCCTAGACCATTAGATTAGCGTCCAACAAAGCAAAGGAAGCACAGAGGAGAGGAACAAATCCCATCTGTTAGGTCTGAGCGTGAAGGACCAGCAACCGTTGGATCTGAAGGTAAGCGCATGAGACTTAACCCTTGTGTGTGTAGGAGAAGTGGACTTGTCAAAGTCCCAAAGTCCCAAAGTGATTTGGGACCGTCCATCATCAAGGAGGACAAGTGGTGTAAGATCCACAACTTCAGAAATTTGTGGAAAATGAGGAGGAGAAACAACCGAAGTAAATCTTGGTCATTCATCTGAAAGTGGACGCATGGCGCCAGATCTAGAACTCCCGATACAGAGCACTCCAGAGGAAAGAAGAGGGTGAAAGCGATGAAGTAATGAAGGAAATATCGATCATTGATCAAGGAGGAGGTCGAAGGACCGTTGATATGGTCTTGGTTGGAAAGAGCCAAAGTCCAAAAGAGAATCAGGGTCATTGATTTGGGGAGGACGTAGGGCATAAGATTTGTCACTCCAAGGAAATTCACTCTGGAGATTTGTGTGTGTGGAGACATGATAACTCCCAAAGGCTGGAGAGCCAAATTTCATCAGAACTGTCTGATTTTTGAGGAAAGGTGTCAATAGATCTTTCACTCCAAAATATTTCCATACGGGAAAAGAAAATAGTTGAGATTTTAAACTCCCGAGGGCCGGAGAGCCAAAATCAACTGTAGTCGTTGATTTGGAAGGGAGCTACATGTCAACAGATCATGTAGATCTGGGATCATGTGTGGAAGGAGGATATATAGTAATCATTGATCATGGATCAGTGCCAAGGGATTGGATATAAAAAGATGAGCTGGATTGCAGGGCCAAAACTTTCTTAGATGTTAAAAATCTGAGAGCGGGACGCAATTTATACCATGGTTTTAACAAAGTGATACGTGGCAGCTGAAGGTGAATTGCGGGGTGAAAAGTGAGTTGGCCTAAAACCACTCTTTCCCACACCCAAAATCACAGTTTTCCATGAGGTCTGATCCAGGTGGACATCGGTGGCCACCCACCTTTTCCAACTGGCTCAAAATAGTTTTCTGGCAATTTACTATTTTTAGCAGTTTTAACTTCCGGGGCCATTTTGAGGGCCTAAATGAAGGCTTTTCAAGATCAAGCTTGTCAATGATAATTGAAGGCATGATTGAACCCCCAAAATGAATCTCCTCGATGACACCTTTCCAATGGGCTATCATATGCCTAAAACGAAGATCGTATGCAAAAGTTACGACCCTGAGAAGTTGATGTACTAACT
>JASDQU010712687.1:0-18980 GCA_032191745.1 Picea mariana
TTTCTTATTCTGCTATCCTCACTGTTGTCATCAATGACAAGCATTCACTGCATTCTGTCCACTGAATTTGCCAACACTATGGAGATGAGATTAGTTGCATGAGGATTCTTGAGGCAGGCCGCAAGGATTCCTTGTGGGAGACTTGGAGCAGCTTGCTTCATTTATTTACTGGAGCTATTCTACTTCAAAGAGGGGTGCATTAGCTTGGTAGGCTAATTCATTCCTAGTAGGATATATAGCCATCAGATTGCAGTGAGGTCAGTTGCAGAGTGAGGACATCTATTGGAGATTCATTCCTATGGAGGGGTTTTCAGATTTGACATCACAGTTAGCAGTTGGAGCAGATTTAGTGGTTCTGGCAGTTTGCATGAGGGGTGCATTTGGTGGATTTGAGCATGTATATCTTCTCTGTTGGAGTTGCTATTGTATCGGGTTCTATCTTGTATAGTGTTTACTGTAACCCTTCATTTTCTTTCTTCATATATACACATAGATCTCAAACTGGATTTCCCCGGGGGGGTTGTCCAGGGTCATTTGACCAAAAATACCTGTGTCTACAAATGCATGATTTTAGTTCTTAGATCTGTTCATAATCAATAGTAAACAATGTATTAGGTGTTTTATGTTTATTTGAGTTGCATGTACTAATTTTTATGACAAAAACGACATGCTAGAGCACCCAAATTGAGAACATAACTTTAACAAATCAGCTTGAAAGTATTTGAACTGTTGGCTGTTATAAAACAACAGAAAACTAAACAAGAAGACAGTGAAACTTAGAGCCTTCCTTTGGTCAAAGACAGACCAAGAAAGCAAGTTGATAGGACCTGAAATTTTCACAATTTGAACTAATGAACCCTCTCTTAAGTTTCATCACTCTTTCCTCTAGTGATATCATGGCCAGTACTTCGAGGATTCACCCCCACATTCAACCATTGGAAGTTAAAACCATAATACATTTACATTGTTCCCATGCCATATCATGGTAATTATAATTAACGATTGATAACAAGTTGGGGGAGACAAGGGTGTTATAGAACAAAGAATGCAGTACGAGGCTCTAGTACTGTATCATTCCAGATGGATTCAAGAGAGGTGATGAGCATGTCAAATGTGTTATGGGTTCCAGAACTTAGGAGAAGTGTTCTCTCAATCTCAAATATTGAAAAGAAGGGCTACTCGATTTTCTTTCAAGATAGACAAGTGTTTTTTTTGCCCATATGATCTAGCTTCATAAAAAAAGTGGTTCTTCGAGTTAGAGAGGGAAACCTATATAGGATGAGGGGTCAAGCTATGCATAGTGTAGCTAGTAGGATCAGAGAGACATATCAGGACAAGAAGGTGGATCCACGAGTAGTGAGGCAAGTGGCCCCACCAACAGTGTTCGATCAAAGAGAGCCAAATTTCAGATGGATTCAACCCTCAATATCCAGTAGTGGGGATTAGCCTCCAAGGAAAGGTCATAGGATATTAGAATTTATAGGAGGTCAACAAGTTCAAAGGTAGAAAACTAATACAAAGATTTTACAGACTCAGAGTGAGTCATCTTTCATAGGGAGAATGCAGACTCAGAGTGAGCCTGATCTATGAGAGATTCAAATGGCTCAGAGGGAGATCCAATCATTTAGAAGTAGTTCCCCCTTAGGTTCAGGTGGGAGAGAGACATCTTCCAAGACTGATAGACGAGTTTCATGGGTTGAGGAGGCCAAACAAGATATTTAGAAGCAYGAGGCTTCTAGGATTTTTGTGCTTTCTGTGGAAGATTTTGTTGTTTCAGCATAATTTTCTATAGTGACAGAAGAGGTAAATGGTCAGGAAGATAGGAGAGTAGGATTTCTTTCAGTCAAAGAGGGAGAAACTAGTGAGGCAAATTGGATAGCGAGATTTTCTTCAGTGACCAAAGATGCGACCGGTCAGACAAATGTTTTCTCAATGACCAAGGATGTGACCAGTCAGACATATTTTTCCTCAGTGACCAAGGATGCATCTAGTCATAAATATTGGACAACAAAATTTTCTCCAGTGACCAAGGATGCAATCAGTCAAAAATATTGGACAACAAGAGTTTGGGAGGAGTGGAGTGCAGTTGTGATAGAAAATATAATACAAGAGACAAAGACACTTCCAACATGGGAGGAAGAGGTACATATAGATGATTATGGGTGGGATACCTCTCTCTCTAAGAGGGAGTTTTGGTTATTATAGCTTTGGGAGGAATTCCAAATTGTGGAGTGGTGAGAATTCCTTCCTCACTAAGAGGAAGTGTTGATTTTTTTAGCTTCGGGAAAGTATTCTCACATGAACCTAGGTGTTGGGCATGTGAGAATCGATGTGGGCACCACATCACACTTTTGGTTTGGTGAAAACCCCCTTGGATTTGTGTGGTGGATTCACGGGTTTGGTGATGGGCTTTGTGGGCTTGTGTAGGGGCTTCACACCCACATAGAAATCCTAATTTGATGTTGACTTGTGGAAGGGATTATATGTTGATCCTTGGGACTTGTATATAAAGGAGAGAGTTCATTGTGACATCTCATATGTTGTCATAGTGTGGTGACATTATGGAGTTGGCATAAGTGAGACTGTACTTATGCCAAGGAGGACTGGTGATCTTAGCAAAGGGGAAGTCTACAAGGTGGAAAAGTTGGCCCTAAATAGAGAAGCGAAGAAGGTCACACATGTGGAGATAATGTTTCATAATATACATGGTTTGTAGGAGGAAGAAGCACATATATATGCGGGTTGTAGAGGGATAAATCACGTATAGGGTATACACGATTTGTAGGGCAATGGCCAATGTATATATGTCGATTTCCAGTAAGGTGAATCACATATCTAATTTTTTGGGTAGGTACAAATCCATACATGATGACGGGTGATGTCAACGGGATGTACAGGTGGTCTACAACAATTTCTTGTGCAGAGGAGATTCACAGGGATATTGTTGAGGTTTAGTTTTCTGATTTGTATGGTTATTGAAGAACAAGGTTGTTATCAGTTTTTGTGACTTTGGAGGACAAGGTTGCCCTAAGATTTTGGTGACATTGTATTGGTTGGGAGGGTTTGTTTTTTCCTCAGAATTTATGATGTTAACAAGATTAAAGAAATGAAATTGTGTCTCATGCATATTGATCATCATCTCCAATCTTTGTGTTTCTACTGCAAATGTTTTCAGTCAATAATTTCAATGTAAATTTGTTTAGTGATAACAACTAGGTTTCTACTATTAGATCACCAAGAAGCAATTTTTAGATATGAAAATAGTCACATAGAGTTGCAAGTGAAAATTGAAAATAGAAGGAGGGAAGCATTAGAGCCTATGTTATGATGATACAGATCCTACTATTATTAATTTTGAAAGAAATGATTTGAATGAGGATTATGTTTTTATAGCTAAAGAATCATCTACATTTAAAATATTTCACGTATCTTCTTAAACTGTTATCATGCAATTTCAGAGTGCCTTGCATCACTTTCTTACTTTCTTAAAACTAGTCATGGATTTTTATATAATATAAATTCTTATATCTCTTCTCTTTGAGAGATTTGTTGAAAGGTGTTAATTTTTCATAATACTTTAAACTTATTCTTTCCTTGATATTTTCCTCATTAGTGATTAAATGTTATTTATGAAGGTTTGAAGTGAAAGTATGAAAATGAGTTTGAAAGACACAAAGAAAAAAGGAGGATATTTTATAATCATAAAATTAATTTTAATAACCCATAAGATAGGTGTATCTAGATATTGTTTCACACAAGCAACCACACAACACATCTCGTAAAAGAGGAGAGGAAGAGAGAGAAAGAAAGAATACATCCCTCAAACCAATCAACCATTATGTTAGAAGACTATACCACTCCCTTGTTGCTACTACAATTGAGATAAATATCATAGTATGTTGGAACTTATATGTTGTCACAGACTATCCCTCACAAMCAATGTGAGATAACATGCACAGAAAAGGAGAAGAGAGAGAAGAAAATTTATAACTATAGAAGGAATTCCAAGATGCTACAATATAGGTGTATCCCATAATTTTTTACACCCACACAACATGTMCCATAGATGAGGGAAGGTTTAGAAAACAAGCATACAACTCACTTTGCAACCAATCAACCATTATCTTAGTAAGAGACAACAATCCCTTGTGGCTTCCCTCTTTGGCATAAGGATCATGGTATGTTGGGACTTATATTTTGTCATGGATCAAAATTCATAACCAATGTGGGATAAGACACATTAAGAGAGAATATTTTATGGTCATAAAAGTGATTCCAAGATGCCTTAAAATAAGCATATCCCATGGTTGTTTGACATGTAGTCACCCACACAACAACCAATGTGCATTGGGATAACGTACAAACAAGAGCAGTGGATATTTTGTAGTTGTAGACACAATTCAAATATGCCACAAGATGAGTAATTTGACCCACACAACAACCAATGTAAGATAACATATGAGGATAGAAGATTTTATAGTCTTAGAAAAAATTCAAAGACACCGCAAGCTAAATGGATCCCGTATTTGTTTGAGACATAGTGACCCACAAAAAATGTCCCATAGAGGAGGAGGGGAACAATGAGAAAGAAATCATACTCATCCTCTATTTAATCAAAATAATGTTAGTAGGATACACTACTCCCTTGTAGTTTCCCCGCTTGGTACAAGGATCATGGTATGTTGGGACTTATATGTTGTTAATCAACACTAACAATGAACATGGAATAACACACAAGTGGATAGAATATTATATAGTCACAGAAACAATTCTAAGGCCAATTTTTGACACACATACACCCATACAATACATCTCATAGAGGAAAAGGGAAATTCCAAGAAAAAATGTATACTCACCTTGTAACCAATTAATAGATATGTTAAGGTTAACACACCCATCCTCTTAACCCTCATTAGGATGGTGAGGTGTACAAATTTTCTCTTTTCCTTTATCTAGCTGCCTTCCTTAACCGCATCTATAAATCCAATTCTACTCTAATAAACCATTCCTWCTCATCAAGGGCTTTCAAATGACTATAATTATGATCAAACTCGAGCTTAGGATCAAAATTTATGGCCTCCTAAAGATTTCAAGATTTTTAATGCCAAATACACCTCATGCCTACGTGGGTCCATGCCATCCTTRCCATCCGACATGGTAGACATGTGTGTTAATTGTCTCGGGACAAGTCATMTGACGTGGAAAGTTATAACCCCACTACAACATGACTGGCGAAACCCTTCACATATGGGAATCTGTGCATCCAGACTTCCCAAAGGGTTGCCACTAGCATTTCTTCTGGATGTTGGATGGTCTAGATATCTAGGGCATGAAACCCTCCTGAGATTTACATTGGGACCTCGATATGAAACCTGGAGATATCTGTAAATTCAAGTATCTGAGACCTCCATATTTCTCCTCTAACAGAAAGGGATAGATTTCGATGTCTAGCTAGAAAAACTATACACATAAAATTGGCGTGGCATGCCACTTGACACAACACCTCCTATCAAAACCAGACATGTGACTAGCATGGCAGAGTTACACAACACCGACACATGGAAACTATATAGGAAAATATTTATGGATAATATGACATGGCCTAACACGTGGTTGATGATGTCATCATGTCCTCGAGGCCTCTAACATAACCTTGTGATGGAACCTCAACACATCCAAGTTATATCTGATATCTAGGATTAATTCATGTGCTACAATGTATGAATGACCTAATGGATGGATGTCAGATATCCTTTTCCCATGTTGGGACCTGATCTCATCTGAACATATAGGACCCGAGACTTATTACTATCGAATTGGTTATAAAAGGGTCGGATCCAGATGCTTATGACTTCTAGATTTCACACTTGAATACGATCAGATGGTCGATATCTATTGGCATGTTCATAAGTTTAAACGCTCATAGCCATCAGGCTATACTAGGGTGCATGCGACACAAATATCTAAATGGAAGAAAACACATCCCTAAGGCATATGACTTAGCTTCCATACATAGAGGCCATGAAATATCATTTTTGTAGGTTTCATAGGGAGCCAAGACCATTAAAGGGAACTATACATGCATGGAGCATAATCCATGCCTCCCTTACTCATTTCTCAGAGTCTTTATCTATGACTAGTCTCTCTTTATAACATGTTCTTATAATTTACAACCTATAATTAGACTATGAATTCAAGGCCTATAAATTCTCTTCATTCATCATACATCACCATAGATAGTAACCAACAAGGAACACAAACATGCAAAGGGAAACATACACGCTTTCCTTTCACAGGTAAAAACAAATATAGTAGATACACTATTGCATTCATTAGAAACATGGGCGTTCATTCATTAATTTTCCTTATAGTTTCTTACTCAAAACCATACAATTATATTGATTGTACAAGCATGCATAATTACACATTTACATATCATAAAATACAGTACAAGGGAGACTTATTTGTTGTAGAAAAAGTCATCCAAACCAACTGACTGAGGGTGAATTCCTTTCCACCCAACCAAAGGCTCATATGCACTAGTTCTCTACAATCTAGCCACCCCTATGCCAAGTCATGATACCAAAAGGGGAAAAAATTCAACCTCATAAGAATTTGATAGTGTGAAGGCCTCTCTTATTCACCTTAGTTCCTAGCAGAAAACCTATTTTCCTACCAACTTAGGGCCTTAACAAAATCTTCATATCCCTTCCTAGATGGATTCAGAGCACTAAGGAATGTAATCAATGCTTCTATAGTCTCTCAAATTCCTCCATTTTTTCAGTGCCACTTACTTATATAGAAAGAATCAAGTCTCTGACCCTTTATGCACAGGTTGGATTTCAATGTTTTTCTCTGCCCGAGTTTCACAGTTTGCATCCAATAAACTCTCTATCATTTTGTATCCTTTTTGAATTTTCCATCCTCTTTTACTCATGGATTCTTCTACATCTCAACTCTGACATTCCTTGTTTCCTTATCACCTATGATCCCATCATTTTTTGTCTCGAGGTTTCTCCATGCAGTTGGGAGGTTTAAATTTTTCCATGGATGTACCAATCCATTCCATGCATTTTCTCCTCTCTTCCCTCAAGAACATTCTCAATTTGCTTTCCCATTCCTTCTATCAAAAGGAACTCATGGGGTCAAAGGTAGTACCTTTGTACCCGAGCGATGGTTTTTAGATTTCCATCCTTGTCTCTCCATATCTATTTATTGCAAGTGGTTGGTTGTTTAACTACCAACCCTCTTTTCATAAACTAATTTTTACTTTGGATTCAAAAAAATGGAAAAGTTTGATTATTCCAAAAACAGATAATTTAGAAAGGAGGCTTGGGTTCTTGAGTATGATGAGCTTACTCTAGCCCCCCTCACTATTCCCTCCAATGGTATCATGGCTAGTACTTGAGCTTCACCCTTGAGTAAGATGTTTTTCTCATATTTTATTAATCAATAATACAATTACATTGTTCACAAGCCATATCATGACAATTATTATCTCCATGATGAGATAAACCAACACTAATCATAATTAATTACAATCAATTCAAGATTAAAAATGGGGTGTTAAATTCACCTCCCCCTTAATAGGAACATTTCCCTAAGTGTTCTTTTGCACCTCAGTACTCCTTTCCACGTCTTCATCTTCCAACCACTTCAACATGAATCATTTCTTCATGGTCTAGTTTATTTACAGACTTCTGTAATTTCATCAATATGCCTACAACAATTACCAAACAACATGAAGGTTATTAAAACCAATTTTAATGCATAAAATATCTCATTGTTGTTCATAATTCAAGATAACATGCACTTTTCAATAAAAATACTTATTTCCGCATTCATGGATCTACATCCATATGGATACCATGTACGAACCCAACTCACTGTTCTTATTTGACATACTCATTGTGCTCATGATCCTAGCTATCATGTGATTCCATTCAAGTCTCTTCTTCCTTGCAGTCACTCACCTTCTAGACTCAGGAATCCCCTTCTTTGCTGCACAATCCCTCACATATTTTCTTCCAAGCCTTTATTGCACCAACATAGTATAGATACTCATAGAGTATTACAACTGAGGCATCACTCTATCTTACTCTACACAATACCACAATATCACAGGTTCTCATGGCGTATCACAGGGTTCTCATGTCATAATAGTGGACTCGTTGCATGTTTTCCAATTCATCCGCCATCATCTATCCTTTTAGGATAGATCTATCATCTTGCCTGTATCACATACATATAAAAATTGTGAGATATCGTTACATAAATTTCAGTCAAAATTTCTTTTCCAATTTTATCCCCACATATTTTCCAATTTCCACTTATCAATTTCTAGATTTGTTCCCTATAAGAAATCTGATTTTTCCACAAGCATGAGATTCCTTCTCACAACTATTTGTCTTTCTTTTTGCAACAATGAGAATTGACCTTCTTATGGACTTACACTGCTTCCATATCCAAGATTGTTTGTCTTGCAATTTTCAACCTCATACATCCAAACCAATTGTTAGTATCTCATACACCTTATACCAGTAATGGCTCCCAAATTGAGCTTAAAATTGTACATTTTAGCAATAAATTCACTTCCATTCACCAATCAAATGATATGGAATGATAATATCATTCCTCATACATGCATTATTTTATTATACCAATACTTTCATAATGCAATCAAACTTCTTGTAACACCCCAATTTTGATCCCTATGAATAGAATATATTACATAATTGTGAATTAGGCTGGTGAGACGATAAAGATAAAAGGGGCTAAAGTGCCTAGGAAATGTAATACTTTAAATATATTAATAAAATACATCACTGGATGTAGGATGGACAAGGACAAAAGAGATAGGGGGCTATGATTCCACAAGAGAGGGGGATAAAAGGGCTAAGTATTTTTATTATATTTTATTTACCCACCTTGGTTTTAATTGGGAAAAAGGGTTACATGAGGTTCTTCGGGAGGCCATGTGGTTCTTGGTTCAAGTAATTATATAAACCCTCTCTTGGGATGATTGGGTGTTAGTCACCCGTACACTCTTTCATTTGGTTCTTCATTCATTGTTAATCATTCATTCATTCAATTTCATTTGTGCGCTCTTGGTATGGGAATGGAAATGAATGGTTGGAGATAGAGAGCCATTGCTATATGGATGTGAGGAATTACCAATAATTCCAAGAGGGAATGGATTCCTGTGTGCATGATATTGATGGAAGTTTTGAAAGAAATGTCCACATATGACAATCCTTGGAGTTTCCAACATTGATATTTCCTGAACTAGTAGCACTGGATCCCTAGAGAGAAATGGAACAACCTAAGGGACAGCATGGAATAGAAAGGGGTTCATTTATTTGAGTTGTGTAGGTTGGAGGGGAAGAGAGTTGGAAATTAGGGTTTTTGTGTGGTTGGGAATAACTGAGAGCATGTAAGATAATTGGTGTGTTTTTATATTTGGACTAGGACCCGTCCTTCTAGATTCATAGCCCTGGCTCGGGGGTGACACTATTGTTGAGAATAAATGAACATCAATGTATATGGTTGGGAGGAACGTCCTTGGTCTACAACCAATTGGTGAATGTTTACTTGGAAAGATAACTGTTCTTTGTGTTTTCTGTCTAATGTATATTCTGTTGCATATTTATTTATCTCTAAGATGTATTTATGTGTGCATGATTGAAGGTTATATTTTTTGCATGGAACAATCCTTTCATGGATGGTTTAGCATGTTATTTTTAATTGCATGTGTTTAATCCATGTTTCTTTATTTTAAATAATGGAATGCAAATCCGTAATCAGTCTAAGAGGACGAATCTGGAAGTACCCGATAAATGGGTATGTTTCATATCAATATGCAGGAAAATAATTTTGGTATTTGTTGTACTGGTTATGTTACAAGTTAGTTTCAAAGCCTTATTGGTGGGCGTTTTGATGTACCATTCCCCATCCTTGTGGCTGGGCACGTTACACTTCTCATGCAACAAAATCAATGTGCCAATGGCCACATTTACTCCCAAATGCATCCTTGCATTTATTTTAGATTACCACATTTCCATGTCAGGTACTCCATCATGATTAGATGTAACTCAAAAAAAATCTCACCCATGGTTACTTATTAACATCCATTGTTACAACATGATGTGTTTCCTTCCTCAAGCTAATCATGACCTCAAATCATCCTACGTTACATGAAACTAAAAATTTCATAGGAATGCATTCAAGCATTCATTCTTTATTGGTAGACAATGTACTAGTACTCATGGCTACTTCAATTACTCTCCCTACCATTTCCACAAATATTTTGGGATACATGAAGGATTTCCTTACATAATGGGTAGTCCTATACCCACCTTATTTTATACACATATATCTCCTCAATGCATTTAGTGCATGTGCTACTTATGAGGACAATTATTTACTCATTCATGATTAGCCAATTCAAATATGCCATCACTATTTATGAATTCATTGAAAATATTTCAATCTATTTTTTTCCACCAGAGGTTCTTTCCTCTCTCATATCCTACCTGGGTACCAATGGAATAGATGTAGTCAATTCACAATCGTAAGAAAATATATGGCATGCCTTAAGGAATTCTTACCCAATTCCTTCCAAGTCACATTCTATAAGGGCATGATAAATTTTATATATGTCTGGCTGCAAACAATCTTCTTGATATTACCTTATCATTTTGATGCTTCCTGAGGAATCATGAGGTCCCTTCATAAATCCTTTCAATCATAAAACGTTTTATCTCTATCCTCTGCACTAGGTTATCCATCATTGGAAGCTATATCATAATCAATTCCAATTCTTCACTACACACAAAAATCATAATCACAATTTATATCAATTGTCATATCAAATGATAATGCATATACCATAGCATTTTGAAATCGAAGAACATTAATAGATATGTCCCAGAATATCTACATGCACTCTATCACATTACCCTCAATGTTTATTAGTGCATTATAAAAAACATTTCAGCTATTCTACTTTCACACAGTGATTAACATTTGTATGTCCGGGATATTTACATATATCCATTTTTCTCATTCAAGCATTATAAACAAACAACAAGAGATGAATCAAGGGATTTCCCCACTCTAATTATTTTACACAGTATGGAAATTTTATCTTAGCTAAACTATTTCCAAGACCTCTCTACCATTTTCATAACTTGGCATTATCCACAGATAAATTCATTCAACATCCTCATTGATTTAGTTTTTCTTCCACCAGTTATATTGGTTTCCTTAAAAAACATATAAATTTTCTAAACAATTAGAGTTTTAGAGTGGGAAAATTCTCCCCTTTTTCTTATTTTGCATATTCTTCCTACTTTCTTTCTGAACATGCCCGCTCCATTCATTGAGCAATCTTAGTCAAGTTCATCTTGACCTTTCTTGATTTAGAGAATCCTCCTTCTCTAAATGTAATAACACACTAACCTATCAAAGTAATCTTTTGATTTAATTATAACTAGTGCATTCTTCATTCACCAAATAAAATTAGAATGATTAATATTCATTTGCATGTCTTCCACACATGCATTATCTTTTTAAAATGTAATCCATGATTCTTATACAAATGGGAATTGCATCCCATTGTCTAGTTTTCCTGCAGTCATAAATCTTATGGCTATGTTCTCCTGACAGAGTCTTTACATAGCCTAATCACATGGAAATTTACTTAGCATGCAACCTTCCTTAATGCATATACATCATCTCATGAAATGATCTCAATCCCTGAGTTAGCATCAACTCTATCATTTCAAAGATTTACCTAATTCTTCATAAAAAGTTATAGGCACACATTCTTATTATGAATTGAACATGTACATATATTCTATCACCTTGCATTCACAAGTGTGCCTTCAGGAACTTCAACCATATGCATCAA
This sequence comes from Picea mariana, assembly GCA_032191745.1. Classification (NCBI taxonomy): domain Eukaryota; kingdom Viridiplantae; phylum Streptophyta; class Pinopsida; order Pinales; family Pinaceae; genus Picea; species Picea mariana. The sequence continues at coordinate 11,912 of JASDQU010712687.1, forward strand.
CATAGTGTGCATGTATACAACTGGTAAACTTTATAATTTCACATGCACATCTATTTGAAATCATTCTATCTTAGTATTATTCATAATCATTCTCTTGTAAAATTTAAAGTAAAAATCATATTGCCTTCTTTTCATAACAAAAAAGCATTCTTTCATCATTTTACACTAGCTCTTTCTGAGGAATGGTGTACCACCCCGTCAAGCTAGTATTTCAATAAAACAATCAGACCCTTCAAAATAGGGTCAGATGTGCATACATAACATTTCCAAAAACCTCGAAAGTACTAACCTCACCTCACAATCCACTTATTCCCTCCTGCATTCATACAAGGAAATTCTATAATGCCTCCAATCCATGCCTTACGTGTGTGTGTGTGTGTGTGTGTGTGTGTGTGTGTGTGTGTGTGTGATGCAAGTTCACTGCTTGCACCCTTTTTTTCATTGGCATTCTTAATTTAATATCAGACCTCCCTAAGATATTACGACCACTCACATGAAAAGTATCACAGGGATACTCATGAGTATGTTGTAAATTTGTTTTTACAACAATTAGCAAGAGGCTTCTCTTGCCCAATTTCTACAAAAGAATTATATTTATAAGAAATTTTCACTAGGTAATTACAACATTACGCAGGGGATAGAAGGTACCAATCCCTATCTCTCTTCATGCCTCAAGTCAATCTTGGTCAGCAGGCCTTTACCAAGGAATCCTTACCTAAATTCCCTTTCATTATTATCTGAGCATACCAAGCCATAAATGTATGGTTGTCATCCATCTTTGGATGTTATCTGATCCATTGGTATTCTAGAGAATCTCCAAGCACTCTCTCCACCAAACTCTGGATTAGCACCTCATTTTTCCTTCGCCTTATCTTCATAAGTCTATAAGAAATAGTATCATCATCATTTTCCTTCATGTTGTTAACTTTTCTTCCTGTTATCAGATCATTAATAACCAAAATGATCCATCACAACACTATATTTCACAACTAGCAACAAACTATTCTAAGTCTATAGGTATTCCAACTATTTACCTCTTGAATTCACATGCATAGATATTCATTTAGGTCAAAAAATATATACATACATTACTCCTTGGGAAAAACAAATTTACTCATTAAATCTATGAGCCTAGAGAAATTTCTCATATGCCCATGTCACTTGACCTCTTTTCCAATAGCTACTTGCTAAGTCCCATTATTGACATAGTGTATTATCAAGTATAGTTAGCAAGGGTAAGGACTGTCACTTCTTTGGTTCTTATCCATATTAGGTGTTTAGTTTTTCAAAACATGAACCACTTATGTAATAAATCGAGGGCCTTAATTCCCAAACCATGTTAGGTTTCCAAGGGTGCAATTTATCACTCCTATCAACATCTGAGTACTTCCATACTCTTAGCAGCCTACCTCCCTTATGAAAACAATCCAAGGGACTTATTTTATTTACAATACTAAAGGGGATCTTAATGAACATGGAATTCATCCTTGGAACCCATCAATTGAAGGAAACACATCATTACCTTCTTCTTAAAATCCATTTACTTATACTTAATTTGATTAACCAACAACATGTCTCTTTTATTATAAATTGCTTTTAGAAATTTTCCATCATCCCTCCAAGCAAGAGGATTTATATAGGGCTTATACTTTTACATATGCATCAATAATACTTGTTAGGGCTCTACCAATCCCATACACATAGACATCATTACAACCGATTTAAAACAATCCAACTCATCTATTCTCTAGACTCATTCAACCCTATAACAAGATTCTACTTTTTCTTCCATTCACAATTAGATCTTACCATCAATGCTTTTCAGCATATTCAAATTCCTGTAGGAGTATTTATCATTCTGACAAGGTCATGGCATAATTCTTCTAAAATAAATCGACATGTTTAATTTTCTTCGGTAAGAAATTTTGAACAAAGACAACTAGTTCTTCCACCAGGGCATTCCTTAGCAATATGTCCTGACCTTCTGCAACTATAACAGAGGATTAATCCTCTCTTCCTTTTAAATGATCCCCATCTTCTTCTGTACTACGCACTAGGATCATGGGAGCTAACTTGCAAAAAATTCTTTCTAGGATCCCACATCTATTTTTTAGTCCAAATATTCTTTATTTGCATAGGTATAATATATCTTTCACTATTCTTATCAGATCTACTCATATAAAAAAAATTCTCATCTATTAATGGCCTAGCTTTCAAACTAGGACAAACTCTATTAAACAGACCTAGACCCATATTCTAGAAAAAAACAATTCCACTTATCTTAATTCTATAGGGCACAAAGCTTCAAGATCTTAAAACTTTTAACTATTCTTACCTTTATCAGAGTACAGAGCTTGCAGATCTTACCTCTTTTAGTCAGAAAATTCCACTTTTACCTTTCTTAGAGCACAAAGCGTTTAGATCTTGCTTCTTTTCTTTAGATCCATCCTTCTCTCTTTAGAATAGATCAAGTAGAATATTGCGCACTAGGGCACATATCTACGCACAAAGCTTTCACAATTTCAGGATGAATATTTTCACAGAGCTTCCTCTTTCTCAGTTCCTAGCAATCAAAGTTTCAGGTCCCGACAACGGAACCATTTGTTTCCACAGGGGCAGACCCAGGGTTCAACGCTACAACAACACACCAACAAATCCCTAAATATCAACCCTTTCAGCAACACCTACGAAGAAGATGAAGTCTCACCCGAGGTAGAGGCAGGGGTGGTTGTAGGACTCAAGTGTATGCAACCTTAGTTGGTACACAGATCTGTGATTATACTACTTAATAAAGCAACTAGCACCGTTATTTCCTTAATATACAGTCAATAACCACTTCTCTTATAAGACAGAGCTTCACAGCATTCACACCAATATACAATATTTAAGCACTTAGCATATACAAATGGATCAGGATGAGCATATCAAGCACTAAGCATGAATATCTAGATCAGATCTAGCATTCTCACATATAACAAGAACCAAGCATGAATAGATCTATCTAAACATATCAAAGTGTTTCGCATAGAATATGTAAATACATCAAGACAAAGCACAAAGCACATCACACAGGGTTTACGTGGTTCACCCCCACCCTGGGGCTACGTCCACCAACTCTTCTTCTTTATTGTCTTCGGTCAATTGGTTACAAGAACAGAGCCTCAAAATCCTTACTTCGCACAGGACAGAATATCTACGCAGCTTGCTAGATCCTTCTTCCTCGAGCTGGGTCTCAGCACTAATCCTTCTATAATTACGTCCACTTAGTCGTGCAAGTCTAAAGCAGTATGCACAGAGCACTTGCAATCCCTTGACCACATAGATCTAGCACTTAGCCATTTATTTTGCACCTAGCACACCAGCCTCTTTCTATATTGCTTATCCTTCTATATATACATTACAAAATAGGCCTAAACATGGGTAAACCCATGGGCCGACATCCCATTCCTGTTACATATTCCCAAAAACCCAAAAAGGGGGATAAGATCTTGTGATCTCTACTTCGACTTGAGCTCCTCCTTCGACAGGCTGTCAAAGTCCCAAAATAGGTCAACATGACCAAGAAACTCCCAAAACCTGGTCAAAGGCTAACATATACTCATCATTGAGTTCCTCTCTCTCTAGGAGCTTACAGTTATCTTATTCTTGTAAGTATGTATACACATGTTGGCACAGGGGTAGATCTAGGGTTCAATGCTTAGCAGCGCACCAACAAAACCTCGACTACCGGCCCTTTCGGCAATACTTGCGAAGCAGGTGAGGTCTCACCTGAGGTAGAAGTAGGGGGGGTTACAGGATGCAGGTATCTGTAACCAAGTTGGGACACAGATATGTGATAACGAGACTTCATCGAGTACTCTATTAACACTTAGAAGATGACATGCATTAGTTTCTTATCTTTATTAACATCACATAATGTACCCAAAGATAGATCGTTGCGGTAACAGTAAATGATCATATAACCTGAGCACTTAACACTTAGCATTATAAGTTAGATACAACATCCATTCATCCTTAATACAAGTAAAGCACTAAGAAACAACAAATCTATCTATCATACATGATAATCAAGGCACTAAGCAAATAAATAACATAAATAACACAAAAAAAAGCACACCAAAGACACAAGATATATGTGGTTCACCCCAGTGTGGGGTTACATCCACCAACCTCTTCAGCTTCATTATTATTCATCAATCTCTTACATTCAGTTACTCAAGTGCACTAAGCCATAGAGTCAAGCTTCACACTAGACAAGATATATGCGCATTGAGCACTAGATCCTCCTTCCAAAACTAGGTCAAGGCATAGAGCCAACATTTAATCAAGCACAAAGCCTTACACATAGACATTTCCTTGCACAAAGCCAATCGAACTACTTTCACTTAGCCACTTCCCACTACTCTTCACTTTCTATCTTATCTACTTCTACCATACATTCTTACTTATTTATAATTTTACAATCCCTTACAATAAGGCATAACATGGGAAAGCCACATGGGCCGACATCCCATAAACCATTACAAAAACCCTAGAGGACCCCTTACTGGGTCCACATAGCCCATAAAATTGGTGAGATCTGCGATCTTAGCTTCGCCTAGGCGCTCCATCTTCGACCATCATTTCGAAGTCCAAAAGTGGGTCAAATTTGACCAAGGTTTCCTCAAATCTTGGTCGAGGGAAAATAGGACCCCAACACTCACCTGTGACTCATCTCGAGTCACTCAGGTCTGGACAACGCTGCTTCGAAGGCCTTGAGATTAACTTGAGCTTCCTCGACTTGCTACTTCGCCTAAGCCTCCTGCTCATTGAGCTCCTAGATCATCTGCTCTGTAATAGGACCTTCCAAGCATTTTTATACTGATGCAACCACTTGGTCCAATTGCGAGCCCTATCCATCAATCTCTTCAAACATCTGGAAGGATTTCTCCTGCACAAGTTGTATCTTTTGCATGACTTCCATTACCCTTCCCTGGAGGGTAGTGATTTGTTGTTGCACTGTGCACTACTCCTGGGATCTCTTCATTCTTTCTACCTCTATGAGTAGCTTCATCTGTTCCTGTACTGACAATGCCTGTTTTTTCACCTCGTGTAACTACGCTTCCAACTTCCTTAGCTCGGGATCCTCTGCGAGGCGTTCATATGTCTGTGTGCTTATATCACTTAGTTGTTTTCATTCTAAGGTGAGGGATATGATTCTTAAAATTGTTTTCTCAACGGTCTCCTCCCTCTAGTCACGCACCTCCTTCGGAGTGCTCGGTACTGCTTGGGCTTCCAATTCTGTTATCCTTGCTTGAAGCTGCTAGAGGGTCTCAACGAGCTTTACCACTTGAGCCTTGACCGATCCTTGATCCTCCTGTGCCAAGCCTGACACAAAGTGACATGCTTTACTCACTACTTATTTGATTGTTGCCCATTCTATGAGCAACTGCTCCTTTTCTCTCTGTAGCTGGGATTTTTCCTCTTGGAGCATCACCTGAAACTCTTCTCTCTCACTTTCATAGGCAGTTAGGTTGTACCGCACTACTCGTAATTGTTCTGAGGTTCATCTTTCTCTTTTTCAAGTCTTTTGTAGCCTTCTCCTTTTCTTCCTAGATTCTCTAAAGTCGATCTTCTGTAGTATCTACAAGTCGTCTCAGTTGGGTTGGTTCATCCCCCAATTCTGTAATCTATGACAAGGAAGGCACAGTAGGTACTGCGTGGACTAACCAAATAGCTTGATGTACTTCATTCAATTTCTTCTCGACCCTTCTATATAGATATTCCTTCTTCTCTCCATATCTTTGCAATATGTCCTCGGAAGTGTCCTCCATCGCTCTGCAGACCAGAATGATATCGTCCTACGTGAATGTGGCCTCCAACTAGGTCTTATTAGTGCACGTCTTCTTCCTTGTTGAAGGTTTCCTTCGAGAAACCTTCCTCTTCTATGGTGTGGTTGTTCTAGTATCGGGGTCTTTAGGCATTGTAGCTTCACCTCCTCCTTGTTCTTCTCCTTTATCCCCTCCTCCTTGTCCATTTGCTTCATCTTCTCCTCCTCCTTTGAGCAAGCCAGACTCGTTATCTTTAGAAGCATCGTCCTCCTCATCGCTCTCTATATCTTGGAATTTCTCCTTCTTTTTMTTCTTCTTCGTCCCACTGGATTGTCCGAAATGCTCGACTTGGGTGACCATGGGGCTTCCTATGGTGTCAATGTCAGAGAGTTCTACATCAGCGACAAGTACAAGGAACTCCTTCGATAATTACTTTGTAATATTATCCATGTCTTCATCTGTCAGCTTGTAGTACGACTGCAGTTATTCCTTATTCTCATATCTCTGCGTAGTGATGTAKATGAAATGAGGATCTGCGTGGAACCTTTCTATTGGTCAGTACTGGTGAAAGGTGTGCAGTGTCATGCGCATAAAGGATTCAATGGAAACCTTCAATTGTTGATAGTATGCATGAAACACGACATTGGACTCCCATTGCTTCGTCATGTCCTTGGTGTAGCACAAGGTTGAAAACCTAGTGGCCAATAGCTCCAAGGGTTCAATCTCTGTGCAGGTGTCTCCTTCGGGCATTTTCCAAGCGACAAATGTGATCAGAATGATCAGCCAATTGTAGTGGAATTCATATCCCAAATCCTAGGTTGTGCGACAATATTTCTCTAGTCCATTGATGAGGTAGCTCGCCCAGTTCATCTGCATGCCCTTAACACATTTTCCTGCAAGGCCCACCACAAACCCGGTGACCTATTTGGGGTGGTTCTTTCTTACGATCTTGCCAGCTATGAGTTGGAAAGCAAGGCACACTATGCCATCCTTTATAGAGGCTACCTTGTAACCTTGCTTTCCTTTTTTGACTTCTCTATAAGCTTCTTTGATGCGTTGTGCCAGGGAACGGTCTGAGGCCTTCCCTGGATAAAACTGTTGAGGATAATGTCCCTTCATACTTAAGCTTGTAATCTGGTGGATCAATGTTGAATCCAAAATAATCCTCTGGTCAAGCCAAAGGTATACTCCATTGTAGCATGATAAGATGATTTTAACGCAAGCGTTAACCTCCTGGTGATGGTCGAAATGGGGAATAT
>JASDQU010712688.1:33063-45136 GCA_032191745.1 Picea mariana
AAATATTTCAATGTTGTTGATTTCATGAACATGCATAATATATATATATATATATATATATATATATATATATATATATATATATATATATATTCCCACTCCTACAACATAATTCTTTTCTCTCACACTTTGAATCTATCTAATGTTCATACTTTTTATATACCCTTAGACAATAAACATCAAACATAATAAAAATGACATAAAGAGAAAAGGAAAAAACACCATTTACATGGAAAACTCATGGGAAAGGATTTATGTCTTTTATGTATTAGTAAAATACATATATAAAGATTCAAATCAACTCTTATTTTCTTTATGCATGAGAAATAGTACATATATAAAGGCTCTCATACAAGAAGGTAGATAAATACCACGGGCTACCAAAAGACCATGGGCTTAAAACCACCAAGCTAAATTCATTAGACTCAAAAGGTATGAAGAAGTCATAAAAAGTATTAAATTTTATTTTATTTGGTATCACATACAACATTATCTTGAGACCAAATAGAAGCTTGGGTTGATAGTGAATATCATTTCTATTGTTTCTATCTCTTTTCTATTGATTTAGTCCCAAAACACCTTCCAAACAAAGTTCTGCACAACAATTGTTTATCCCTTGGAAAAATATTTGTTAATGTTGAGCACACACTTATGCTAAGAGGAGCGAGTGAATCAATATAAGGCTATCATTTTATTTTTAACATCAATAAACCATAATGAAAAAATTATATAAATATAGAAAGGAGATGACACAATATTTAATATGGAAACCATTTGGGGAGAAAACCACAAATATTTTTTTTTTATTAATTTGTTGGCACCAACCTATGGTTACAAATGTTTGTAGGTACCAACCTATTATAAACAACAATCTCCTCGATTGTTTTTAGGCACCGACCTATAGGAGACATCAGTTGCCTCTTTTGTTTGTAGGCACCAACCTACAAGAGACACCATTCCCATCTTCTGTTTGTAGGCACCNTGATCCCCTCTTATATTTGTAGAAACTGACCTACTGGAAACATCGATCCCCACAATTGTTTGTTATGTAGGCACCAACCTACTTACAAGTTCTTCATTTGCATTTCCTTCACTGGTCTACTTGTTTCTTTTAACTTCACCAAATTTGCTCTACACTCGCTACTTCTTCTTTCACTGGATCCACTCTACACTCACTACTTTTTCTTTTGTTCTGCCTTCAATAGATCTTCTTGCTTCTACTTCTTCCTTAGTTCTTCCTTTATCCATTTTGCTTGATATAATGCTGGATTTATTTGCTAGATCACCAAATATGATGTTCGCTAATATTTAATCGTTGCTCCTTGAATAATAGCCTATTGTCACTCCTCAAATGGTATGCATAAGAATATTACATTTTCACTCACACACATACTTTTTTCTCATATATTTCTTCTCCATTTATACTTTACCATAAGATTTACATGAGAAGTCATGTTCATTCGAAAAGTCATTACTTTAATTAATTAATTTTCCCCCTTTTTTTAATTTTTAATTCACTTTTTAATATACCATGGGTAAAATACCACCATAGTTTTTAATTCCATGTGCAAATACCATGTGCACTTTCACTTTTAGTTTTTTTAATCCATTTTCATGTTTACTCCACTTTTACATAAACTCCACTTCCACTTAACTTTTCCACTTTTGTATTTATGAAAGTCACTTTTGTATTTATATTTGAATACTTACTTAATTTTGACATCAATGAAAATGATTTATTCAACAATCTCTCCCTTTGTTATTAATGAAAACCCTCTACTCAAAAACATATAATCCTCCAGAAATAGAAAGAATTCTCCCTCTTCAAAAACTTTCTTCATCTGTAATTCTCTTCCCCCTGTCTACAACTCTCCCCATATTTGTAATTTTCCCCCTTTAACATCAATGGAAAATGTATGCTCCCCCTAACATCTGCTTCTCCACTGACATGATGATAGGGATACGACTCCCGGCCTTTGTTTGAGATATTCAAATGTTTCTCTAGGAAGGGGTTTGGTAAAAATATCTTCAACTTGTTCCTTCGTTGCAATGTATTCCATCTTGACACTTAGTTCGAATAAGTGTTCTCTTAGGAAGTGGTACTTGATCGAAATATGTTTCATCATTTTCTGCACAATTCATTTTGTTCTGTTGCTTCCCCTTAGATTGCGCTTTCTCTTGTAGGCTTTTTTTGAAGTAGCTCCCCCTGTGAATGTACTATGTTTTCTTGTTGTAATTTTTAAGCATTCTCTATTTTACTATATCTCTCTTGAACTGATCCTATTTCTACTTATTAAAAAGCTTCCAAAGACTTGCTAGATTTTTCACTATCATAACTGTACTATTAGCTATTCACAATTGATAGGATTGGTTTCCTTCAACATTTTATCACAATATAATGCTAAAAAATAAATGGTTTTTTGCAGTTTAAAAAACAATGTCCATCTACAACTTATCACATCTTCATGTGCTTTGAATGTTCAATATTTTATGTGCCTTCATGCCCTTTAAGATACATTCCACTGTCGCAGGCATGTTGTTGGTTTTCTAGTGCTTGAATGTCATCAAACCACCATCCAATTGTCCTTCAAAAACACTTTCCTAAACATGGCCAATGTTAGTTACATTGTATAGAATCTCTAGGTGGATTTGTCTTTTATGTTGCACAATCGATACCTCAAACCATGCAAACTCCCAAAGTTTCATACACTGCTCACAAAGGCTTATGATGTTTTGAACCTCGTCATGTAGATGTTCAAATAGATGATAACTCTACAAGACATATGCGAATGGTGGGAGTGAAAAATAAAAAATTACATTAAGAACTATGCAAGAAGAAACAACTTGATGCTAGCAGAAGCACGTTCATGATTTTTCTCGGAGACCCATGAAAGATTTATAGAATCTATCCCGGAAGCCTTAATCGATTACATAAACAAATATGGTAATACATAAATTGATGCCCATAAAAAAATTGACCCTCAATCTTTCAAAGAATCATCAAAGATTACATAACAAAACAAGCTATTGAGGATCGAGCATCGCTTGATACAATAAAAGACAAATTATACACAAAGCTACACGAAGGATTCATATGCATAATTCCCAGAGTGCTTAAAAAAATTTTGTTCGACAATGGCATAGGCGACATTGTTGAATTCCAACCTCGACTTGGTACACCACCCAAAAAAATCACTGGGAAGAGAGAGACGAAAATTGGGTCGAATTTCTACAAGAAATGTGCAGAAGTAAAAAAAAACAATTGTGGGACTACCTCTTGAGAAAGTAAACATGGCCATCTTGACCAACTTCGAGTAAGTTGGGGCGGTTTTCAGAGGTCAAATAATCCATGAGATTCCATAAGAAAAGAGCATACTGACATTCAATCGACAAAAGCATAAATTTCTTCGAGAGGGAAATAAATTTACAAAAAAACGTCTGATATGATAACCCCCAAAATAAAATATTTTTCAAATTTAAATTCATTGGAAATTTATTCCGTTTTTAGTAAATTTGAATTTGGAAAATTTTTGCCATTTATGGCAATTCCGAATTTCGAATTTAATAATTGTAATTAATTAACATGATTATTGGGCAGAGACCTGACTTGGCCTAACTAACTATTTGACTATGACACTTGTATGAAAACATAATATTTTATATTGATTGTAGGAGGACAAATGGAACAACCATGTTGAATTTAGCTGACCATTACTCCATGAGAGGGGAACATGTTGGAACTACCCCTACGTTGATTGTTACAAGTGGAAAATCGGTGATTTGGCCATTGGCAGCCCCTGAAAATCAGGGATTTAGACAACTGCAAAAATTCCCAAGGGAGGGAAAAAGACCTGGGAAAAATTGATAAATAACATATGTGAGGAGGCAGGACACTGCAAAGTATGCGGAGAAAAGAGACTATGGATTTTCCTTGCCGTTATCAGCACTGCTGAGTAAGTGTGAGGCAAGAGGATAACTACTAGAATTGTGGACATTGCTAAGGAGGAGTCTTCCAAATTCTCCCTCATGGATTCATGGTCAGGCTAAGGGGTGAATCGAGCAAGAAATTTTGGCTGCCTATTCTACAGTTGGGAGGAACATGGTTGTTTGCTTTGCCTTCCTACAAACTGGTTCAGATATGTTGATCTACTCCTTCTCTGTTTTAAATAATCATTTATACTGGTGATATGTAAATGTTAATTCTGTATTGAAGTACTTCCATGGGAGAAATCTGTTGCGTCATAATCCATTGCTGTAATAAGAAAAACTGTAGGAACATAGTAGGAATTATTTTTAATAGGAACAACTCTAATGCTATAATGAATGGACTGGTAGAAACGATGAAGGATCTTTATCTAGGATAGAGGTAGAATAGAAATAACATATCATATTACAAGTCACTGTGTATAGGGCATGACAAGTACATTAATTATTGTATATGAAAGTATTAAACTAATTAAGCAGATTTTAGCACAATTTTTTTTAGAGTTCTGCTTTCCATGAGGTCATACACCTTGAAGTATTCAAAATTTTGTAATTAGAATATTGTTTAATGGCATAAACCATAGAGAACAAAATGGGATCCTTCGGGTTAACTATGCTTTCATGTGTAAGCTACTGGTGTGTAAGAATGAGACCCAAGTTAGGTATATATACTTTCATGTTTATATTTCAGTAGGTAAAGATGCAGGAATGTAGCACATAACTGAGTTTTCCAATTATTAAACCAGAATCAAGATGAAACTATACCTATGTGATTCAGGAGCATCGCCAACTCAGCAAGTGAGCCAGCACATCAAGCAGAGATCAGCTGGGAAAATAAACCCAAAATTTTGAAAAGTGCTTTGGGATTGTAGCAAAAGTCTTAAATGATCCTTTATGAAGGAGCGCCTTTTGTATGATGTATTAGACCTTGAGCCATATGCTCTTGTCTAAAATAGATAGGAGGCATTTATTAGATTTAATGCAGGTAGATAGGATTTTATTTCCAGATTAGACAGTTTCAGAGATCGAGAGGGAAAATGGATATAGACACCCTCATTGTATCATTGTAACATTAGCCACTAGCCAGCTTTCAGAGGAGAAGAGCAAGCAGAGAAACCTGTGAAGAACACCCATGTATAGCCGTTGAATTAATAGAATGAAGTTTTAATTCAAATTCATGACTGGTGTTGTTTCTCTGTGTATGTGGATGTTGTGCTCATGAATGTTTGTTTTCTGGTTATGCATTTTCTTTGAATATGTTGTGCATGTGATTTCAGGTTTTTAACTGAAGTCTGAGAGAGAAGAGAATAAGTTTCAATTGTTTCTCTATCTGAGCCAGGAGATTCCTGCATAGAGTGCGGTTTAATTCATCCGCAAAGAGTGCGTTGATGAAGGCTCGATAGTTAAACACTTATTCTCATTCACCCAGAAGTTATAGGGTTGTTGTGGAAGCCGTGTAAAGAGCACACAGGCAGAATTAGAAGTCTCAGTTGTTAGTCTGAGAAAAAGGAAGCTAAAGACTGCTGCTGCAGGAGTTGCGCAGAGTCTGAAGGATTCAGCACTTGAGAAGTTGTTGAACGCCGAGCGCGAGGAGGGCGCACGAATCCATCTGAAGGATTCAGAGTGGAAAAGATCAGGAGGGTTAGCACTTCCTGAGTCGTGCAAGAGAGTAGAAAGGACTGTGTAGAAGAAGGCTTGAGCAAAGGTTACAAGCACAAGTGTTGGAAGGGGATTCTGGAAGGAACACTTAGTCATTTCCTAGAAACCTCTAAAGGAAGGAATCAACGGTCAGGATTCGCAGAGGAGCCTTGTGAAACCCTGCCAAACATTATATCTCGAGGAAATGCACACGGGTTAAACCTAAGCGTGTTGAGGAGGATCCCAAGAGCCATTGGGATTTAGCTCATCGAGGAATCAGTGTTTGCGGAGACAGGAGTTTTGAGCCTGTTGAAATCGCGATTAGTGATTTCCCAACGCAACTGGAGCTGTTGATCGTTGCGGGGACATGTGGCACGAGATCCCAGGGAGTCGGGGTTCGGCATTCGGGATTTCCCATACAAAGAAATTGCTGCCTTTGGAATCACGATCACGCGATCCCCGATAGAGTGGAGAAAGGAGCGACGACGTGGCAAGGAGCTGTTGCACGTGCATATCAGAGTTCGAGATTCAAAAGGTCTTGTGGATCGGTGTAACAAAAATTGTGAATTCTCGAAACATGATTTCCCGATTTACTTGGAAAGCGTGGGGTCCAGGTGATAGCACAGAGGACAGGTGGCATCGGATTTAAGGAATCAGAGATTCATGGGAGCAGTGACTCACGACCTCGTGAGTACCAATTTCCCGATAGGAGACGAGGAAGGCACGAAATAGATATTCCATCGGGTTTCGGGGAATTGTGAGAACAAATCCGTGAGCGCAGGATTCACGAATAAGTTAGTTACGATTTCTCGATAAAGTAAAGGGAGAACATCGAAGAAGCATCTTGTGGGTGCAGAAAAGTCCCGATAAGGGATTTTGAAGAGAGTTCATCTCTTCGAGCCAAGGGAAGAGACGATCCTGGTGGAAGCGGGCATGTGCGAGTGGCACGTTCTGCGTCAAGTGGTATCAGAGCAGGATTTTACTCTTTGTTTCTGCGACAGAGAGGAGAAAAGAAGAATTCACCATACCGCCCAGAAGAGAAAGGCAGTCGCTTGATCTAGAGGACAGGGAGGTGAGAAGAAGAGGCAGGCCGGTAGGGAATCCATAGATGGAAATATAGATACGAGATCTTAGAGAGAGACTCGAGGCGATGGAAACAACTCAGAGATGCACAGCCGGCGCAGGGGATCTTAGTGATTCCGACAATGAGGTTGAAGCTGAACCACAAGGAGAAGTTGCAGCCAAAGATGCAGCCAACGAGCGGTTAATTAAGGCTATCGCTTGGATGAGTTCAAAGATAAAAATGGACATTCCAGCTTATGAAGGAAGTCTGGATGCAGAAGAGCTACTGGATTAGATCCGAGCTCTTGACACCTACTTCGATTATGAGGATATCAAAGAGGATAACAAGGTAAGGCATGCTGTCACGAAATTGAAAGGACATGTAGCATTATGGTGGGACGAGCTTCAGGAAGATAGACGTTCCAGAGGAAAACAAAAAATTAAAAGCTGGGATCGAATGATTGCAAAGATAAAGGCAAAGTTCATCCCAAGGAATTATTAGATCACACTGTTCAGGCGAATGCAGAACCTGAGATAGAAGTTGATGACGGTGAAGGAATACACCGAAGAATTTTACAAGCTCAACATCATAGCAGGTCATCGGGAGAGCGATGATGAGAAGGTAGCCAGATACCTGAATGGCCTGAGATACGATATCCAGGATGAGATGAGCATGACAACTGTCAGAACGGTTGAGGATGCATATCAGATGGTGCTGAAGGCCGAAGAAAAACTAATCTATAAGCCAGCATAGCGAGGCAGAGGTAGGAGCCAGCCGAAAGGTAAGTCGGTTACCCAAGATAAGCTCCAGAAATCTAAGGATGACTGGAAGAAGCCTCAGACCAGAATGGAAAGAGGTGGAAGTTCTCAGCGAGGCCAGCACGTTGAACAGTGAATGCAGCAGGCAGAACAGAGTGGAGGATACGCTGATGTTAATACTTTTCCTCGTACTAGAGGTAGAGGAAGAGGCCGAGGAGGAATCATCACATGCTAAACATGTGGAAAAAATGGACATAAAGCAGTTGACTGTCCAGATGGGAAGAAAGAGGGAGGAGAAGCTCACATCGCTGAAGCACAAAGGCGAGCTGCTAAAGCAGAAGACGCAGAAGACGAAAGGTCTTTGATGATGCGTAAGGTTCTCTTAACACCTGAGAAGGAGGTGGAGGACACATCTCAGAGAAGCAGACTATTCAGGACAGCTTGCAAAACGAAGGACAGGAAATGCAAAGTCATTGTGGACAGTGGAAGCACCGACAATCTCGTTTCAACCGAGATGGTGGAAAAATTAGAGCTGGAAATGACTGATCACCTGAGTCCATACAAAGTATCATGGCTATAGAAGGGACATCAGGTGAGTGTCACTAAACAATTCTTAGTGGACATCAAGATAGGAGGACATAATGATCAAATTCTCTATGATGTTATTCCTATGGATGTATGTCATTTATTGCTAGGAAGACCATGGCAATATGACATAAACGTAATTCATGATGGGAAGATGAATACGTACACTTTAGAGAAAAATGGGAGAACACACATGTTACTTCCGATAAAAGATAAGGAGGTGAAACTGGAAGTGAACAACGGGATACTTCTCATGAGTGGGAAGGAACTTCTGGCAGAAGTAAAGAAGAAGGAATATCCACAATTCTTTATGGTCAGGAAACCGAGAGTTGTTTTGACCAGCACAAGAGTGGATGATCTGTTGACAAAAATTCAAGAACTACTGGAAGAGTTCGCTGACATAGTGGTGGACGAATTACCTCATTTGTTGCCGCCGATGAGGGGCATGAGCCATCACATAGACCTCATACCAGGAGCTAGTTTTCCAAACAAAGCAACGTACAGGTTGACGCCGCAGGAAAATGAGGAGGTCAAAAAGCAGGTACATGAACTGTTGGATAAAGGACTGATCATGGAGAGTTTAAGTCTGTGTGCCATTCCAACGGTACTGAGTCCAAAGAAGGATGGAGGTTGGAGAATGTGCACCGAATCCAGAGAGATTAATAAAATTACCATCAGGTACAGGTTTCCATTGCCATGGATGGATGACTTGATGGACTGCTTGAGTGGAGTAGAATTCTTTTCAAATGTGGATTTGAAAAGCAGATATCATCATATTCTCATGAGAGAAGGCGATGAATGGAAGACAACCTTCAAAACCAATGAAGGGTTATACGAATGTCTAGTCATGTTGTTTGGTTTGACGAATGTGACAAGTACATTCATGAGGCTGATGAATGAAGTACTGAAAGAATTCATTGGTAAGTTTGTCATTGTTTATTTAGATGACATATTAATTTTCAGCAAATCAAAAGAAGATCATTTGAAGCATTTAGTTGCAGTAATGAAGAAGCTACAACAAGAGAAGCTATTGATCAATGTGAGGAAGTCTTCATTTATGAAGAGAGAACTCATTTACTTGGGGTTTGTCATATCGGCAAATGAATTGAAGATGGATCCAAGCAAAGTGGAGGTGATTAAAAATTGGCCATCACCAAGAAATGTTTTCGAGGTGAGAAGTTTCCAAGGATTGGCAAGTTTCTACAGAAAATTCATTAGGAATTTCAGTGGAATTAGCGCAACAATGATGGACACAGTCAAGAAGAGACATAAATCTTTTCATTGGACTGAAGAGGCAGAGAAAATATTTAATCTTTTGAAGCGGAAGATCACCGAACAACCAGTTTTGGTGTTGCCGAATTTCACGAAGACCTTTCAAGTGAAATGTGATGCGAGTGGCTTTTCCATAGGAGCGGTCTTGAGCCACGAGGATAGACCAATTGCATATTTCAGCGAGAAGCTGGATGAGGAAAAAGTGAAGTACTCAACGTATGATAAAGAATTTTATGCTATCATACAGGCGTTGAAGAAGTGGAGGCATTATTTGATGCCAAAAAAATTTGTTTTGTATAGTGATAATCATGCATTACAGTTTGTGACTCAGCAGGAGAAGCTGAATCAGAAACATGCAAAATGGGTAGAGTATATGCAAAATTTTACATTTGTCATTAAACACATTTTAGGGACTGCTAACAAAGTGGCTGATGCTTTGAGCAGGAAGTGTTTGTTGCTGCAGGAATTCCGAGTCAAAACATTGGGTTTTGAAAACCTTAAAGACATGTATGCAGGTGATGCTGATTTTACAGAGGCATACGAGGCAAATGAGAATCCAGTTCTCAGGGACAGAAGCCCGTGGATGGATTACATGATCCAAAATGGACTATTATTTAGAGGAAATCAGTTATGCATTCCAAATTGCTTCAGGAGGGAGAACCTGCTAAAAGAGAAGCACAGTGGTAGATTAGCAGGGAATTTTGGCCACGATAAAATGTTTGCAAAGCTGAACGAAGTGTATTTTTGGCCGAAGATGCGAAAAGATGTCAAGAAGTTTGTTGACAGGTGAAAAATTTGCCAACACTCAAAGGGAAAAAAGTAGAATACAGGATTCTACCAATCATTACCCATACCTGAGAGGTCGTGGGATGAAATCAGCATGGATTTCGTATTGGGATTACCGAGGATGCAAAGAGGACATGATTCGATCTTTGTAGTGGTCGACAGGTTTTCTAAAATGGCACATTTTATTCCATGCTAGAAGACCAGCGATGCGACTCATATCCCAAACTTGTTCTTCAAGGAGATTGTTAGACTTCATGGTTTACCCAGAAACATTGTATCGGATAGGGATACAAAGTTCATTGGACATTTCTGGAGGACATTGTGGAAGAAGATGGGAACTAACTTGATGTTTAGTTTGGGAGATTTACTCAGAAGCCTAGTGACAGAGCACCATAGCAGTTGGGATAATGTGTTGCCACAGGCAGAGTTCGCGTACAACGATTCAGTGAATTGAAGTACAGAAAAAATTCCATTTGAAATTATATATGGCAGGCAACCAAGGGGAGTATCTGAGCTGAGGGATTCAGAACAGATGATGACGAAGAGTGCAAGCGCTAAAGAATTCATAGAGGCGATAGAAGAACTTCACAGCAGGGTGAAGCAGCGATTGCTGGAGTCAAACAAGGAATATAAGCGCAGAGGAGATCAACATCAGAGACAACTTCAATTCGAAGTTGGTGATCTATTTCTGGCACATCTGAGGAGAGAAAGGTTCCCAAGGGGAACATACAACAAGCTGAAGATGAAAAAAATTGGGCCATGCAGAGTCCCGAAGAGGTTGGGGGAAAATGCTTATGAGATTGAATTGCTGGATGAGATCGGAATATCTCCGACATTCAATGTCTCATACTTATATCCATATAAGACTGAGGAAGCAGAAGCTGGAAATGATGAACAGCCAGAGATTCAGTGGTGGAAACACATGCCGATTGCAGATAGGCCACAGATGGAGCGTATACTTGACAAGAGAGTCAGTAAAAGAACCAGACAAAAGGAATACTTCGAGTATCTGGTGAAATGGAAGAATCATCCAGTGAAAGATGCCAGCTGGGAGACAGAAGCAGTCATTCAAAAGCATGGACAGACCGTGCAGGAGCTCATGGATAGGAGCCCATGAAATTTTTCAAGCCGAGGTGTATGATGCAGGAGCATCACCAACTCAGCAAGCGAGTCAGCACATCAAGAGGAGATCAGCTGGGAAAACGAACCCAAAATTTTGAAAAGTGCTTTGGGATTGTAGTGAAAGTCTTAAATGATCCTCTATGAAGGAGTGCCTTTTGTATGATGTATCAGACCTCGAGCCATACGCTCTTGTCTGAAATAGATAGGAGGCATTTATTAGATTTAATGTAGGTAGATAGGATTTTATTTCCAGATTAGACAGTTTTAGAGATCGAGAGGGAAAATGGATATAGACACCCTCATTGTATCATTGTAACATCAGCCACTAGCCAGCATTCAGAGGAGAAGAGCAAGCAGAGAAACCTGTGAAGAACACCCATGTATAGCCGTTGAATTAATAGAATGAAGTTTTGATTCAAATTCATGACTGGTGTTGTTTCTCTGTGTATGTGGATGTTGTGTTCATGAATGTTTGTTTTCTGGTTATGCATTTGCTTTGAATATGTTGTGCATGTGATTTTAGGTTTTTAACTGAAGTCTGAGAGAGAAGAGAATAAGTTTCAATTGTTTCTCTATCTGAGCCAGGAGATTCTTGCATAGAGTGCAGTTGAATTTATCCGCAAAGAGTGCGTTGATGAAGGCTCGATAGTTAAACACTTATTCTCATTCACCCAGAAGTTATAGGGTTGTTGTGGAAGCCGTGTGAAGAGAAAACAAGCGGAATTAGAAGTCTCAGTTGTTAGTTTGAGAAAAAGGATTGCTGCTGCAAGAGTTGCGCAAAGTCTAAAGGATTTAGCACTTGAGAAGTTGTTGAACGCCGAGCACGAGGAGGGCGCATGAATCCATCTGAAGGAGTCAGAGTGGA
>JASDQU010712689.1:19462-42655 GCA_032191745.1 Picea mariana
AAATTCGCTCACGTCAGATAAACGATCTACAATCCTCCCGTAATCCAACGGTTGTGTTCAATTTGGCGAGTTCGGACTTTGCGAGTTTCTAGGACTCTTTCCTTTGAAATCCCCGATGTGTGAATCAACGAAATGTTGATCTTTCTCCACGTGTCCTTCCCAGCACCAACGACTAGGATCAATTTTGCGAGTTTCCACGACTCTTGCCTTCAAAATCCCCAATGTGAGAATCAACAAAATGCTAATCTTTTACCATGTGTCCTTCCCAGCACCAACGACTAGGATCAATTTCTTGAGTTTGGATTTCGTGAGTTTCCACGACTCTTGCCTTCGAAATCCCTGACGTGCGAATCAACGAAATGTTGATCTTTCACCACGTGTCCTTCCTATCAGCAACGACTAGGATCAATTTCACGAGTTTGGATTTTGTGAGTTTCCATGACTCTTATGTACACTTTCGAAGGGCTTAAACCTCGTGCACCTTTCCTGGATCCAACGACTATTGGTCCTCACACTCCGATCTGACGGCCCAGATATGATCTCCTCCTGTGCTTTGGCTTTCTCAAATCTCTAAGTGCCAAAGGCTACGAACTTTGATCCTTTGACGAACCCTAGACTTCAGGTCTCGTTTGCATTTCTTAAAACGCTATCTCTCCTGAGATTTTGGACTTAGAATAAGTCCACTCTGGCTCACTCCTTGTACTAACCCACTCGTGTCAGATCGACAGTCAAGGAGGGTCCCGATAGATCCTTGGATCTATGGTCATATTTCATTGCTACTTGTGAAGACTCAAGGAGTCGAGGCGTTAACACCTTCACTCCCTCTTCAAATTTAATGGTCGTGACAGGCCTCAGATCCTTCCGAAAGGATCTCGTCCGTTCGTCTTCCAAATGAAAGGATATTACCTTTCAATATTTGAAACTCACTATCCTTCTTAAACTTAGGCAACAAAATTCGACCCCTTAGAGCTTCGAGCTCCCAAGGTTCCGAAACCTTAGAAATTAACTCCTTCTTGCACAGGATTCCTAGACCCAGGTCACGTGAATATTCAGATGATTCTTGGGTAATTATCCCTACTCTCAGTCGAGCTTCTAGATAAGGGCTCAGGTATGGTTCAAAGTCCCTTAGACTACTGACCTGAATGAAGTGCCTTCCTAATTCATCGAGCTATGAATTCCAAAACAGGGTAAGGTAAACTCGTGAGTCTACTGTAACGGTAGCCATTTCAAGGAACTCGCTCTGACTATGGGATGTGAGATAATTCCCTGGGAGAGGTGCTTTCAAAAAATTAAACTAGAACATAACGAGAATCAAGCAAATGGGATGATTCTCAAGGGAACAGACTTATATTATGGAATTATGTATTCTATACATAAACTGATTATGGACATATAAGTATAAACATACATCCATTATGTCCAATCCAAAACACAAGGAAATCACTTCTATACAGAAACCTTTTATGAGCGTATAAACACGAGCATGCATCCATGATTTTCAATTCAAAATACAAGGCATAAAACACTTATCAGAACCACAAGGTGTGATACGATTGATGAGAGGGGTGCTCGTTTCCACCCAACCATAGGCTCAGTCACTCCCAATGGATTTATCACTGGCCACAACTGAGCTTAGGCCACGATGCTTTGAGATTCAATCTCTTACTTCCATCTCAATGAAAGTTAGGGATGAAGGTTACTCTCCTTCTCCCTATACAGGAATAGACAAAGACGAAGGTTACTCTCCTTCTCCTGACTCAGTCTCTATTCTTCGTTATCAGAACTCACTTTTCTCTTTCAATCCTTCCTCAGACTCGAGAGCTCTACTCCCGTATCTGCATTCTTTGTAGGTCCCCCCTGTCCACCATGCTTCCTTACTTGCCTTCCTTTGAAATATTGTGTGTGGCTCGAATCCCCCTGTATGTGGTCAGGTCCAAAAGCCTTACCGATGGGTAGTTTTTCCCATCCCTCATTAACTCTTGAGGAGGCCTTCCCACCTACCAGCCTGACGGGAATTCATTCCTGGTCAAAGGGTTGTTCTGATATGAGAAAATTAATTCCATCATGGTATTGGTTCGGTGGAGGTTAGCACAACATTTCCAGGTTCCCTCCACCACCTTTTCATTAGAAATCGTGGTATCTCTCTTACCACATCCCCTCTTTCAGTAGTCATGCAATAGTAACATTTTCTATTAAAATAATCAGAATTTACATTCATGAACCTTCTACACAAGGTCCATCAAATCAAACATTCACACTTTTAAATTTTCCATAGTTCCTCAGCCCATACAGTTGTATTTACAAACTAGGGGAAACATGGTGTTACAATTCCCTCCCCCTTAAAGGAATAATCGTCCTCGATGTTCTATCTATCAACATGATATGTATGTACTGAAGTAAACAAAATCAGATATTCCTGTCTCATGGCATCTTCCATTTCCCACGTAGCCTCATCTGGCCAAAGTGTTTCCATTACACCTTGACCTGTGCAATGGTTCGGTTCCTAAGTGAGGTTTCCTCTAATATGCATTAGGGTTGTGGCAGGAATTCTCCCTCCGGTTCCACTTGGATCACAGACCAGCAAATTATATGATTAGTATCATGTACATATTTCTTTAATAATGAAACACGAAAAACATTATGTGCCTTTATAGTGGGAGGAAGTGCTAGCCTATAGGCTACGGGTCCCACTCTATATAAGATTTCAAAGGGTCCACAATACCGAGGTGCTAATTTGGCACATTCTCCCATTCTCAGGGAACTCTTCATGGGTTTAACTCTGAGATAGACATGGTCTCCGGTCGTGAACTCTCTGGGAGTTCTCTTTCTGTCGGCGTAAATTTTCTATCTATCCCGAGAAATATTCAGATTTTGTCTTATCTGAACCACTTGCTTTTCCATTTATTCCAGCATGTCAGGTCCGATTGTAATTCTGTCCATGGGATTTCTCCAACTGACTGGAATCTTGCACTGTCTACCATAGAGGAGTTCAAAAGGGCTCATCTTCAAGGATTCTGGATAATCGTTGTTGTAGGCAAACTCTACCAATGATAGGTAGTATTCCCACTTCTTAGGCTGATGCATTACATGCATCCTTAGCATGTCCTCTACTATTTGGTTTACTCTTTCTGTCTATCCATTAGTTTGAGGGTGATAATCTGTACTGAATAGAAATTTTGTCTCCAGACTGGCCATTAGGGATCTCCAAAAATTTGAAGTGAACTTGGTATCTCGGTCAGATATAATTTCCTTGGGAATGCCATGTGGTCTAAATATCTCCTTCATGAAGATGTTGTCAATATCTATGGCCTTACAAGTTGACTTGACAGGGATGAAATGAGCAGACTTTCTCATCTTGTCCACCATGACCATGATGGCATCATTTTCTTGGTCGAACTTGGTAGTCCTATGATGAAATCCATGGAGATGGTTTCCCATTTCCATTCTGGGATTGGTAGGGGCTGTAACAATCCTGTTGGATGTCGGTGTTCCACCTTAACTTGCTGGCACTCTAAGCACTTAGCTAGATACTTAGCTATGTCTTTCTTCAACCCATGCCAATAGAATTGTTTCCTAGTGACCGTGATAATCTTTTGATATCCTGGGTGACCAGTATATGGTCTCTTATGCAGTTCATCCATTATGAACCTCTTCAAGTCATCACAGTTTGGAATATACAATTTATTTCAGTAAGTCAACAGCCCTTCCTCAAGCATTTGGTAGCCTTCATACTTCAGCCCTGTAGGTTCTTGTCTTAGGTATGAGGTCACGGTCGTAAAGAATACATCTGTCTCTTGTGCATTTCTTATTCTTTCCATGACATCTGTTTCATAGGTTCTTACTGTTGCCAGATGAATCATTTTTATACTTTTGCTAAGGGCATCGACCACCCTATTTTCCTTTCTTTTTATGTGTTTGATTTTGAAATCGAATTTACTTAGGAGAGCCATCCACCTAGCTTTCCTGGCATTGAGTTTCGGTTGTTCAAACAAGTGCCTCAACACACAATGGTCTGTCATAAGCACAAATTTCCTTCCCAGGAGGTAGTGCCTCCACATTTTTAAAGCATGTACTATGGCAACCGACTCTAGGTCATGGGTCACATAATTGATCTCATGTTCATTTAATTTTTTGGACGTGTATGAAATTACACATCCCTCTTACATAAGGACTCCTCTGAGTCCTTCCTTGCAGGCATCTGTACATACGAGAAAATAATTATCCGATTCTACAATCTTTAGCACGGGTGCATGGGTCAGGAGGTATTTCAGTTCCTGAAATATTTCTTCACATTTTGATGTCCAAATGAATTTGATCCCCTTTTTCTAAAGGGCAGCGATTGGACAACCAATATTAGAAAATCCTTTTATGAACCTTCTATAGTATCCGGCTAAGCACATGAAGGATATGATATCTGATACATCCTTTGGGGTAGGCCATTCCATAATAGATCTGATCTTATCAGGTTCCATTGCCACCCCTTCCTTAGAAATGACATGGCCTAAGTAATGGACTTGCTTTTGAAAGAAGTCGCACTTGCTAAATTTAGTGTAGAGTTGATGCTCTCTTAGTACTTGAAGTATGAGTCTAAGATGTTCCTTGTGCTCCTCCTCATTCTTGGAGTATATTAGGATATCATCAATGAAAACCAATACAAATTTGTCTAGAAATTTGCTGAGTACATTATTCATCAAGCACATAAAAGTGGTGGGGACATTGGTTAACCCAAATGGCACCACCACGAATTCATAGTGACCATACCTCATTCTGAAGGTTGTTTTTTGGACTTCTTCATCCTAAATCTGGACTTGGTGATATCTAGACCTCAAGTCGGTCTTCGAGAAGATGGTAGCGCTTCCCAATTGGTCAAACAAGTCATCGATTTTGGGTAAGGGGTATTTGTTCTTTATGGTTGTCTAACTTGTTTGTAATCTATGCACAATTGGAGTGTGCCATATTTCTTTTTCACAAACAGGATGGGTGCTCCCCACGAAGATACACTGGGTCAGATGTAGCCTTTGTCCATCATCTTCTTTAGCTGTAGCTTGAGCTCAACCAACTTTGGCGTGCTCGTCCTATATGGTTCTCTAGATGCTGGTACCACTCCTGGTGTGAGCTCTATCGAGAAATCAATATCCCTTCTTGGAGGTAGACTTGGTACTTCTCCAGGGAACACGTCCTTGTATTATATTAATATGGGGTGGTCCTCTAGGTTTGGTTTGTCATCCTCGAAGGATTCCAACACCTATATTACATATAAGGAACACCCTTTTCTACAATACTTCTTCATTTGAAGGGCTGATATTTGTCTCATTGAGACATGCTTCTGAATCCCTTGGAGGGTCATATTTCCCCCTTCTTCATTTACACATTCTAAAGTTTTATGATAACAGTCCATTTTAGTTTTATAAGAAACCAACCAGTCCATACCAATCAACAAGTCATAAGATCCCAGGGGAAGTATGTTATGGGTCTCTCGGGTGGGCAATCCACCCATGATGAATTGGCAGGCGGGTATGGACTCTGCCACCCTTCTTTTGGTCCCAGTGGCTAGTTGTACCAACCATGGTTTAACATGTCTAATTGGTTGCAATTTACACTTATTGCTAGTCTGAGGGGCTACATAACTCAAATTAGAACCTGGTTCAATTAAAATAAAAATTGGATGGTTGGCGATCGTACCTTCTAGCTCCACTACTGAAGCTTGGTGGTCGGCTTGATTATTGTCCAGGGCTGCATAGATTCGTGGCATGCTCCTAGTCACATCATTGATGGTGGTATCTTCTTGGATATTGTAGATCCCCTTACTGTTTTGTTTTCTATGTGGGAATTCCCTCAATCTATGATTTTCTCCACAACCCCAACATTTTAAGGGTTCCTTCTTTAGGTTATCGGTATTTGTTGGGACTGTCTAAAAAGGTCTATTTCCACTTTGAGAGGGGAAATTTTGGTGATGTACACTTCTAGAAGGAAGGCTCCCCCTAGAGTATTTTCCATAGTTCTTAAATCTTGAGGAGTTAAACCTTTTCTTCTGGAATCCCGAACTACTCTTCCTCTTCCAGTCCTCATGGGGTCTTGTCTTGCTCCCAAACTGTTCATAAAAATAACTTGCCTTTCAGATAGCTTCTTCTAAGGTCCTCGGTTCGTCAAACTCAATCCTATCCCGGTAGGTCTGAGGTAACCCACTGATGAACTGCTGCATTTTTTCTTTTTCATATTTTATGTAGGGTACATACCTTAGTAGTTCAAGGAATTTATTGCCAAATTCCTCTATAGTGAGCTGCCCCAGCTGGAGTTCATAGAATTCCCTAGTTTTCCCATCCATGTGTTTTTCTCATAGATACTTCTTCCTAAAGTATTTCTCAAACTTTTTCCATGATAAGTCCTTCTCATGGACTCGTTTCACATTCCTAAGGTATTCCCACCATATGGAATCCTTTCCATTCAGGTTGAAGATGGATATTTGAGCCTTCAAGTTTTCAGAGTAGTCATGGACTCTAAAATAATTCTTTAAACCAAGCAACCAAGCTTCTGCCTCTTCTCCCTTCTTAATCTATGCATCGAAATAGGGTGGTTTGGCTTTCTTGAACTCTTCGGGACCACAGGTTTTGGAACACTTCTGCTTCTTTCCTTTCCTCTAAGAATGCTAGTTGGCCCTGCTAATAGAAGACCCTTCGGAGTTGTCAGCTTCTTTTCCAAAGGACTCTCCCGATGAGTGTCCCTTGCCTCCAGGTTGGACCTTCTTTGCGGTACTTCTCCTAGTGGGGTCACTTATGGAGTCATGCTTTCGGATCTCAGGTGGACTCTGACCTCTCTTCTTGTGTCGCTGGTCTGCATGATTGGTTGTGGGTTTGTGTTGCAGTTGCCTCTGTATGTCGGATAAGCTCTGTAGCAAGACTGCGTTAATTTTTGTTTTTTCTCTTGCTACTTTATCAATCTCTCGTTATCAGCCTTGAAACTTTGTAACTAGGCCCTGAGGCTCCTTACATTTTCAACCAGATCTGGAGGGGTTTCCACCACCCTCCTTTCGTCAGATTCCTCGTCTCTATTGTGGGAGCCATCCCTCACTTCATGACACGTCACCATCCTTTAGTATTGGAATATTCCCATGATTCATTGACTGTTCGAGTGTTGCCAAAAACACTCATTGCTAACTAACAGTCTATTAGTTCATGAAATTTACATGGTTCAATTTCTTAAATGCATACACATAGTAGAAAGTTTCATTCTTTTATTTTAATAACATTTTTTACTAGACTTCTTAAGAAAGAGATAAGGTTGAGTGTCACTCTTTTGAAAGTACTCCAAATAGAGATTTTAAATGACTTGTCCATGAGCCCAAGTAGGCCAAGTGTTGTAACCATGCTTTGATACCAATTTGTAACACACCCACGATGGGGTGAGAAATAAATAAAAAAAAATGTTCTCCTTACAAGGAAGAATCCTTTATTTTAATGGTATCTAATTGAGAGGTCAGGGACTAGCCCCTTTTCCTTCAGTGACCTTCGCATAGGACCATATGCGATGACCGAATACCAAGACTACAGGAGGCTAGTTTGGCGCTTCATAACTTCAGCATTCATGGGTTCTTATTCACACAATCCATTTTCCTCGGTACACTAAACCCTGAAGCGAAGGATCCGACGCCCCGTGTTCCCTATCGCCAACGGCTAGGATGAAATTTGACACTCCGAACTTCAGAATTTTTGGTGTTACTAATCCTCTATTCTTCCGAAGTGGTCAACATTGGGCTGACTACCTCATAGGTTTGACGGTCAATGCCTTTTCGCTTGAATCGGGACTTCACGTTTCAGGATTTTTTGAGACAACTTTATCTATTCCTCTCGATATCCAAATTCCCAAAATCCACTTGCGTTAGATCAATGGTATACAATCCTCCCGTAATCCAATGACTGTGTTCAATTTTGCGAGTTTGGACTTCACGAGTTTCTACGACTCTTGCCTTTGAAATCCTCGACGTGTGAATCAACGAAATGCCGATATTTCGCCACGTGTCCTTCCCAGCACTAACAACTAGGATCAATTTCATGATTTTGGATTTTGCGAGTTTCCATGACTCTTTCCTTCGAAATCCCCGATGTGCCAATCAACGAAATGTTGATCTTTCACCACGTGTCCTTCCCAACACCAACGGCTAGGATCAATTTTGCGAGTTTGGATTTCACAAGTTTCCATGACTCTTTCCTTCAAAATCCTCGACGTGAAAATCAACGAAATGGTGATCTTTCACCACTTGTCCTTCCCAGCACCAATGACTAGGATCAATTTTGTGAGTTTGGATTTTGCGAGTTTCCATGACTCTTCTGTACACTTTCAAAGGGCTTAAACCCCATGCACCTTTCCTAGATCCAACGACTGTTGGTCCTCACACTTCGATCTGACGGCCTAGATCTGATATCCTTATGCACTTTTTCTTTCTCAAATATCTAAGTGCCAAAGGCTACAACCTTTGATCCTTCAACGAACCCTAGAATTTAGGTCTCGTCTGTGTTTCTTAAATTGCTATCTCTCATGAGCTTCTAGACTTAGAATAAGCCCACTTCAACTCACTCCTTGTACTAACCCACTCATGTCAGATCGACGGTCAAGGAGGGTCCCGATAGATACTTGGATCTATAGTCAGATTTCATTGCTACTTGCGAAGACTGAAGGAGTCAAGGCATTAACACCTGCACTCCCTCTTCAAATCTAATGGTTATGACAGGCCTCAGATCCTTTCGAAATGATCTCATCCGTTCGTCTTCCAAACAAAAGGATATTCCCTTTCGATATTTGAAACTCGCTATCCTTCTTAAACTTAGGCAACGAAATTCAACCCCTCAGAGCTTCGAGCTCCCAAGGTTCCGAAACCTTCAAAATTAAATCCTTGCACATGATTCCTAGACCCAGGTCACATGAACCTTCAAATGATTCTTGGGTAATTATCCCTACTCTTAGTCTATCTTCTGGATAAGGGCTCGGGTATGGTTCAAAGTCACTTAGACTACTAGCCTGAATGAAGTGCCTTCCTAATTCATTGAGCTATGAATTATGAAACAAGGTAAGGTAAACTCGTGAGTTTACTATAATGGTAGCCATTTCAAGGAACTCGCTCTGACTATGGGATGTGAGATAATTCCTTGGGAGAGGTGCTTTTGAGAAATTAAACCAGAACATAGCGAGAATCAAGCAGATGGGATGATTCTCAAGGGAACATAATTATATTTTGGACTTATTCATTCTATACATAAATCGATTATGGACATATAAGTATAAACATGCATCCATTATTTCCAATCCAAAACACAAGGAAATCACTTCTACACAGAAACCATTTATGAGCGTATAAACACGAGCATGCATCCATGATTTTCAATTCAAAATACAAGGCATAAAACACTTATCATAACCACAAGGTGTGATGCGACTACTAAGAGGGGTGCTCGTTTCCACCCAACCATAGGCTCAGTCACTCCCAATGGATTTATCACTAGCCACCCCCGAGCTTAGGCCACGATGATTTGAGATTCAATCTCTTACTTCCAGATCAATGGAAGTTAGGGATGAAGGTTACTCTCCTTCGCCCTATACAGGAATAAATGAGGATGAAGGTTACTCTTCTTCTCCTGACTCAGTCTCTATTCTCCGTTATCAGAAATCACATTTCTCTTTCAATCCTTTCTCGGACCCAAGAGCTCTGCTCCCGTCTCTTCATTCTTCGCAGGTCCTCTCTGTCCACCACGCTTCCTTACTTGCCTTCCTTGGCAAGATTGGGTGTGGCTCGTATCCTCTAGTCTGTGGTCAGGTCCGAAATCCTTACCTATGGGAAGTCTTCCCCATCCCTCATTAACTCTTGAGGAGGCCTTCCCACCTACTATCCTGACGGGAATTCATTCCTAGTCAGAGGGTTGTTCTGATTTGAGCAAATTAATTCTAGCATGCTACTGGTTCGGTGGAGGTTAACGCAACCGTTCTGGGTTCCCTCCACCACATTTTCATTATAAATCATGGTATCTCTCTTAGCACATCCCCTCTTTCAACAGTCATGCAATACACAACATTTTCTATTAAAATAATCAAAATTTACATTCATCGACCTTATACACAAGGTCCATCAAATAAAAAATTCACACTTTTAAGTTTGCCATAGTTCCTCGATCCATATAGTTATATTTACAGACTAGGGGGAAAATGGTGTTACAGGTTGCATCTGCTTTGATGTTGGCCAATTGATTCAAGATATTTTATTTGGAAGAGGGAGTAGGGGAAGTGATTCCTTGACTCTCCGAAATTTTAGGAACCTAGGGTGTAGCAGCAGTTGAGGATGAGCTTGGGATAGAAGAACTGGGGGGAGGATCAAATTTTCCCTTGGGAGCATAGGATTTGTTTCTAGTATTGATAACCATGACATCCTCTGGCTCTACAAAATCTAGGACAACGATAGTAGCTTCTGGTATTTTACCAAAGATCTTATCTTTGGCACTCTTCTTTACCTCACATGTGGTTTCTTCCCAGTGTTACTCGCAAAAGTTACACCAACTCCAAGGTAGGATAGCCTTAGGCTGAAAACTGTTTTCAATTGGATTTTTGAAGGGGGGTGTAGAAGAGGATGAAGCTCCAGGGGTTAGAGGGGAGATAGTACCCTTCCTCTCAAATTCTATCATACGATTGTTCATATCTTGTACTAGTTGTAAGAGAGCGGACATGTTTGTTTTTCTAACTGATTCTCCCTGGGGAAGACTATTTCTCTCAAGATGTTCTTCATACTCTGAAAAGGTATGTAGAGCGGAACTGAGATTATTGATGGCCTTTTCCTCAAGCCTATGACGGTATGGAGAAGGCAATGCATTGTAGTAATGCATGAAAGTGGCTTGGTTCTGTGGGCGGATAAGTTCAGGGGTTTTATTATACAACTTGGTGAAACGCAAGTTGAAAGACTTGATGGTCTCAACATCTTTATAAGTGAAGTTATTGTATTCCCTTAACTTCTTGGCAGGGCTTTTGTATTGCTCATAAGTGTATCAGAACCAATATATTAACTCATCCCAAGTAGACAATATCTTAGGAGGAAGTTCAAAGAAGTCAGCCGCAGCCTTTCCTTCCAAGGAATTGACAAACAAGCGCATGAAAGTCTCATTGTCATTAGCCCCTATGTTATGACAAGCATTAGAAAATGCCACTAGGTGTTCATTGGTACTGACAGTGTTATTCCCTGAAAACTTAGGCAAATTCTCTTTAAACTTTGGAAGTGGGCGAGTAACAGGCGCTAGGTTAAGAGGAGAGGACACATGCCATGGTGTGGTTGTGGCATCTTCTTTGAACTAAAAAATCCCATACTTTTTAATGACTTTGGTGGGGTTTGTAGTATATTGGACAAGGATATGGTGGCTGTAAAATCTACCAATCACTGAAGATGATGAAGATTGGGAATATGAATCACTTCCAGTGCCACCAGAACCACCACTAGATGCCATCTTGTTGATGATAAATGAGGGAAAGAAAGACAAGCTGTATGAATCAGATAAGGTCCTCCTTAGAGCACCTTGTTGGACATATAACACTATGTTTCTTCTTCCTATTTCATCAATAGGATGAATTTCAGGTGACAAGCCTCTTCTTCTTCTAGAAGCACGAGAATCTAGGGACATGAAAGGAAGGCCCAAACTGAAGAAAAAAAAGGTTACTGCTAACTTCTAGGCTTCCTATGTCTAGCTTCCAACTATTCTTGAACACTAATATCTCGTTCAGTTATTGCCCAAGAACAGTTAAGCTCAACACGGGTCCTAGTAGTGTCCAAAATAGTATGAAACAGATTCAAAGCAATGCTGGTCTGGTCTTGGATACCGAGCTCAAGATTGGGATGCCTTGCAACAAGAACAATCATGAATAGAAACACAATCAAAGAATCAATAATAGAAAAAGAAAGATGTATCGATGAAAATCGAGTATAAAAATTAACCGGAGAGATATCGAATATCTCCCTAGTATGGTCACCAAATAAATGTTGAGGAAAATATATGAATTGATCTTACTCAAGCATTTTCAGACTTTACTTGGATAAATAAAAGTAGATGGGAATATCACCCTATGTTTATATCCAACAAAAATAACATCCTAACTCACAAGTATTAATTACGAGTTCTTAGGCTAGTCTTTTATCAAAAAAAGCTTGCTGGAAATTCACTTTTTATGTAATTTTTTGAATATAATAGTTTCTGAAATAAATGTAATAACATAAGTAAAGACAGCAAAATGATAATCAAGATAGATGAGACATAAATAAATCCTTTATTTCATTCCAATTCACCAAAGAGTCATTCTCTTTACAAAATCTCATATAGAAATCTTGGACCAAAGTCAAACTTAGACATCCACGATGGAACATACAAAAGGACCTCTGACAGAAAACCAAAACTGAACTTTAAAAGCTGGATCAGCTTGCCATAGATTGCTACCCACTCGACTCTATATAATAGCCTTTATCGTTAATGAAAATTAATTCACAAACATACAAGTCTACACAGACTATCAAAGATAGATCAACACATCTGAAGAACAAGTGTTTGAATGATTTGATTCGGACCTGAATATTGTTGTCTACAATAAGACCCTGCTATCATAAAAGAGAATTAGACTGTGATGAATATATGAATGAATGAAAACTGAACTATCTCAACATAAGAGAAAACCTTAGCATGCTCCTGCTTCTATCATGCTCTTGTTCCTCCCTTTCCTTTTTCTTTTAACAAGTTATAATTGGTTGAAGTAGTTAAACCAACTCATTAGTTAATTTAATTAAAAAAAACTCAACTAACTTTAGTTAGGGGGAAAAGTAATAATTATAATAAGGGTCATAAATAAATAATAACTAGTAGGTGGGACCCCTTGTGACTCCCTTTAGTTCATGACAATCATAACAACCATAACATAACCATCAGTTAAGAAAAACACACCTCCTTGTGTCTCCCATCAACATATTTACTTTTGGCAATTTTAGCTCATGAAATTTGAAATTATTTCAAAAATAATACTCATATATTCAAAATAAAAACATGTTGTCCAAAGATCCATGAAGTCAATTGTCATAAAACAATAGATAATATAAAACTCGAAATCCATATTTCCTAGTCTGTGATGCAACCCTTCCTTGGTTGTTGCTGTCACCTCTTGATTTTCTTGAATCTGCCTTTGACTATGCAGAGCCTTTAGGCTTGATTTCCCTGATCACGTGGGAACAATCGTCCCTCAAATGCATCTGGGAAGACACGAATTTATCAGAGTCATTGGAGGGTGAGGAGGGGGAAACAATGGGTTTTCCTTTATCACGTATATGGTGGGCTCCAGTATTCAATCTCTTGCTAGTATGGGAGGATTGCACTGGCGAGTGGTTATGGGGAGCTTGGGAAATGGGGTTCAAAGGAGGAGGAGCAAGTAAAGAAAAGTTGGGCCAACCACGATTTTGGGAGATTGTCGGGTGAACGATATCCTACCATCCATCATTTCTACAAACCTCATGTTGTAAGGAGACAACAGAAGGTACATGGATACCGGGGGCTTGCGGGGCTTGGAAAGGAGGCCTTTCAGGCCTAGGTTGGACTATTCCATACCTAATCCAATTAAATAATCTGGCGTGAAACATTTGGCCAAACTCTTATGAATCAACGTCAAAATGTATGGAGAACCTGGGCCTTCTTGGGCCCCGGTTCTAGTTACCTCTACCTCTATTTCGTCGGCCATGGCTTTCCCGACTAAAAAAACTCATCCTGCATGCATGATTGATTAGAAAATAGTCTTTTAAATAACCATACATGACAAATCTTAAAAATATGAAATAGATTTGGCTCATAATGTATCAGAATCATGCAATCCAATCCATACAAATTGTTTTACTGTTAATCAATGAGCAGGGGGGTGAAAAAGGGTTCAGGGATATGTGAGGGGTTTGTATTGAGTGAAAATATGATATAATGAATGGGGATAAGACATGGTCACTGCTCAATAAAAACAACAATCAACTGTAAATCAAATCAGTAAAACCTCACTGTAATCCACACAAGACACTGCCACTTTCATCCATTTTAATACAAAAATTCTCTTCATTGTAATTAATCTCAGAATAGGGAGTTAAAAAAAAATGAAAATGGGATATGTGAAGGGTTTGTAATTAGTGTAAAGTGAGATAATGGGAGGGGAGGATAACCATTATTGTTCATGAAATTAATCAAGTGATCCATAAAACATTCTGCAGTAAGAATAGATGCACCAATCAACAATCATCATGACCGAATAACAATTATTGTGTACTTAACTAGTTCATTGTCCAATAATCAAATATCCAACACAGTGCCATCACAAAGAAGTAATTATTCCACATAATTTGTAAGAGGTTTTTTTCCCTTCATTCACACACTCCGCGTTTTATAAAAATTTACGAACAGTACCCAATTCCAATTTGTAACTATCAAAATCAACCACTTCCCATGTATTTCTTCAATCCACAACTATACTCAAAAGTCATGTTTTCAAAACAATAATGAATTCATTATTACTTCAATAGAGCCCATCAAAATGTAATGATATTCGTTAACATATATATGCAGTAACCAAAATAATCAATACCAAATTGCCAAGACTGAAATGAAAATCAATCATACAACCAACAACCATCATTTAGACACAAGCTATGCACAAGTTAATTTCCCCAGGAAATGTAGTTCTGCCACTATAAAAGAAAAACAATTCAATCTGACTTAAAAGATGGGCCACCTATCCAACATGCTTGTCATCAACAACGTGCCTGTTTTAACGAGTAATTGATTGCAATAAATAAACATGTTTAAAACTTCTGTGGGTGCCCTTGAGTGTGAAAACCAAGCTATACATACTACACATAGTGCACGACTAACAAAACTCCACTGTGCAACATTTCCACTTAACAAAATCAAACACACATTCATGATAATAACTCAACATATCATGTTGAGCTATCGATTTAAACACATTGTGATCGACCATGTTGTGTGCACTCATGCTTATTTAACCAACAAGACAAGGCTTCAGTGGACATATTTTTTATAGTCATCTAGTTCAGTAGTTGTTCGGCCCCAAGAAAACCATAGTTGCTATGATCATTATCTATTTTGCAACCACACAACGTGACATGAGCACATTAATCATTTTCACCGATGATAGCTAAACATTCAAATAATCATTAGTGCAAAAACCAGTGATTATGTATCCTCCAAACAATTTGCCACTATTGTAGAAAATCAATCAACCGAACAAGTTGTGGTAGCTATGCATACCCACGCATCCAATTGAATTGGGGAAGATCCCCTTTCTAGTAACAATACCGAGCTATTAACATAAGGAGGGTGACTGTATCTTTGAAAGTGCAATTTGAAATGAAGGGTTTATTCTTATCATCATTGATGTAGTAACTAACCTCTAAAACAATAGGATTACCATATGACCAACTGGATGAATTTGTATTCACCAGTAATTGGCCATACATTCGTTTGACAGGCACGACAATATCCTTTACAAAATTCGAGACTGGAGGGTTAAGGGTCTACTCTGTAGCTAACACCAGGGAACGAAGCCAACTCCTCGTAATGGTGGAACTTTCGAGGCCAAGGGTGTTCACACAGAGAAGACATGATTCATTTGGGGACAGGTAACAATCCATGGCAGGGGGAAACAAAAAGGGCGAGGCTCTCATTCAGTCGAGCAATTTATTTAATGCACACAGGGTATAACCCTCATATTCTTTGTCCAAACTACCACAACACTGAGGTGGAGACAGGGCAGAGTTAAGAACAGAACACTCACTTTGTGACCCTTAGCGGTGGAAACAATCAATGCCAAGGTGAAACACAACATAGTGAGGTGGAAAACCTTCGACCATTAAACCCAAGAAAGCCAGAGACTGGATATGGTGACAGTGCGTGAAGATAGCTATCCACCCAAGACTTAAACCAAAAAACCTTCCAACTGAACCAGTAGTAGTGACAGAGAGCTATCACTGGGAAGACCGATAGCCTCTACAAACTCAAAATATTATAGGAAGAACCATCCATTTTTCATTCAAAAACCAAAACTTCACATAGTTGCAATGCTTAGGAAAAACACAAACCCATACACCTAAGCCAGTAATCATTTCATAACCAGAGAGAAGTCAAGAATGGAGAAAAAAAAGGACATACTTGTTAATCGAATTCCTTAAAACGAGAGCTGGCCGAGCAGTGACACCCTGCTAAAATTTTGGAGCATAAACACAACAACAAGATCGAACAATAGCCTGACTAGGGTGGCAGCCAATGAGAAGATTAAAGGTGACGTGCAGTAAATGCACATCACCTCCACCCACATCTCATTAACTCAACAGTACATGCCAACAAATTCTTCATTAACACGGTTAATGAAACATGTATTGAAACCATCACTGCATTAAATCCAGTAGCGCAATCAACATATACCAATTCACATCATATAACTCAAACAAAATTGCATAACCATTAATGTTCACCGATGTTAAATATATCCAAAAATACCATATGTGGATTGGCCACATAATTCCATTAACCATCGCATAACCATTTGCACTATCACCTTGCCAAGTGCGCCACCAACATTTCACACAATATGCATATTAAACATGTAATTCAATCATAATTTCATAACCATTTACTTGCTAGCTAGGGCTTAACAATAATCATCAAGTATTTCATGCATGTAGTATAGTTGGGGTAGCTAAAAAAAAATCCATCCCCTTGCATTGTTCCTTATTCCTTCCCAATTGTTTGTATGTAGTATTTGCAGCATTAGGTCCCTTTTCTTTGCATTTATTTTTCCTCTCTCGATCTTGTCCTTAGGGATGATTTTAGGGGATAAATTTTTATCATGGGCTAATTTTCCATAGTTTTTCCAAAAACAAGATTCATTATTTTAAAATGATTCGCCCAAATTCTATAGCATAAAATTATTTTACCTTAAAAATTGCCAAAATTTTATAAAAACTATATAAAATACTTAGAAATTTGAATATTTTTACAAAAATATCGCCAAACATTGATAGTTGACATATGAAGGATTAGTAAGATTCACCAAGGTTTCTACATTTTAAAATAAATTTTCATCCTTAAAATCATCCCTGCTTGTCTTTCATGTAAATTCACTAACATGTTTGTTGTGCAGGTGCGATAAGAACATATAGCAAATGACATTAATGAATAACATATGCTGTAGTAACATAAGGAGTCAATAATCTCAAATCATAACCAATAATCAACATGATCTTCATCAACCATGTGGGCACATCATCTCAACATAAAAAATGAACAGATCTTCTCTCCAGTAGTTCAAGGGGGTCCCACCTACTAGTATTATTTAGCTTTTATAATAATAGGCTTTAGCAATACTTTTTGGGAGAAACTTCATTGACGTTTTCAATCATCAACACATTGTTTCTACACCGACACAACATCATACCGGAATTACAGCCACTCAGACTGCTACACCCTCTAGGGTCGATGTCGGTACTACACTCAGCCCTGACGAGCACATGCTAGAATGTGCATGGGATGATGTTAATTTAGAGAAAGGATTCACACATTTTGAAGCATGCTTTCCTGGATATTCTCGTGTCACTATCATGGGAACACTAAAGGTTACCTTTTTGGTAAACGATGAGCTCATCCCTATGAAAATAGAAAAGCTTCCAGGTATGTAATCTGTGTTTTAATTATTATGTACAATCTAATTGAAATTTATGTATAATGTGAAATTATTTTAAACTAATGATAATATGGTTTTGCAGGAAATGACACATTTTATAAATGCATGAATGACCTAACATTAGATATGTTTGGGTTGTTATAGCAATATTTGCATCACCTTATGCAAATTTTCTCAGAAGGTCTTTTTCCATTTCCCTTTGTATACTTGAAGTCCCTTTTTGCAGTTCCCAGAGCTAAAAATATTATTTTTCCACATATACACACCCTAACTATTATACAACATGTGTATATGCATGTTGCACCATTACATCCTGCGTACATCGGGTTTTGTGCACAAAATTAAAAAATGGTGTCAGGTTTCCATGTCACGTCATGAGATCCATGATCCTTGACATTCTATATACTGGAAACGTTCTGAATTGGCCCTTCAGTTCCATTTGAAGGTTATAAATGGGCCACATCCAAGCTGTGGAAAAGAGGATAAGAATTCAACTTTGAGAGTAAAGTTACTCTGGAGAAATTATTCACTTCATATTGAGTCTGCATCCCTTTATCCTTTTAAGTCTGAACATATTGTTCAGTCCCCAAGCTCTTCCCTACTTGATTGAGAACCTCATTGTATCTTTTATATGAGCTTGCCTTTAGTGGAGGATTGAAGTGGTGGAGGCCCAGCTGGAATGGACTTAGTTTCTCGGTTCCGAACCGTCCCGACATGGAAGTTTGTAATTCATACACTTATGTTGATTACATTTTAATAGAAATACTCTTTTCGCGTCCAATTAATGTCTTGCAAATATTTGAATTATTATTTCATAGGCATATTTGTTATGAATATTGATGGATTATGCTATTGAATGTGCTAACTTTATATATTATCACCATATGCTTTCATTTCTTGGTTGTTGAGGACAAGTTGTAGGTGTATTTATTTGAGTGAAGTGCTCAAT
This sequence comes from Picea mariana, assembly GCA_032191745.1. NCBI lineage: Eukaryota > Viridiplantae > Streptophyta > Pinopsida > Pinales > Pinaceae > Picea > Picea mariana. Next base: position 38,148 of record JASDQU010712689.1, read on the forward strand.
GATGGACTTCATCAAACGTTTGGACAAGGTAGGCTCTTTATCTTGTCTTGTTACCATATTTGTTTATATAGCATACTTGAGATTGGAGTTTATTTCTGCAGTCATTTCCGTATGTTGTGGTTTACTCCATGCCATAGAAAGATTTTCCTCGTAACAAAATTGGTGACCATACTGTGGATTGAATCTTGTTTTTGGGGTTTGGAGTGTTTTTATCCTTTGATTGCTCTTGTTTATATGGAGTTTCTTTTCGTCTGATTGCTTGACAACCTCTGTTCATTTTTTATTCTGAGTTTTTTAGCCTTATCCTTAACCTGGCAGTGTTTTAATAAATATACATGGGTTTTTACCTGAGATTCGCGTACATATGCGTGTTGTCCTTTTGCAATAAGCGTGTATACGCGGTTTTATCTTGAACAACCATGTACATCATTCTTGTGATCTTGGTTGTTGAGTTTGATGCTTGCTGGGTAAGTTTTGATGGTTGCTGAGTCTTCTTAGGTATCTGTTATGACTGTTAAGCGCCTGCAGAGTGATAGGAAACCTTTCTTTGGTTGAATTTCCGAGCGGTGCATTTATTATCATCCTTTTCATTGATTGTCCTTACATCTTGGGTTGGGTGTTTGCTTCTTGATATCCTACTTGTTTTGTCTCTGATTACATTTAGTAGAATATTTATATCAAGTTGTTGTTCATTCCTTGCATTTTCATTCTTTTATATTGAAAATACAAAAATAATAGCATTTTGCATTGTTGGCATTTCATATTTTGGGTTCTTATCATTGATCTTAGTACATGTGTGGAAAGATTGCATCTTATTTTGAATTGCGGAATTAAATTGAAAATTGCATTTTGAAAAGCTTATCATTTATTGGGAATTGAAGTTAGGACTTTGGATTTTATTCATATTCATTTATTTTACTTTTTGAGTCATAACATCATCAGTTTCACTACCACACCTTTTTGAGTAAGAAAGGCCACTAAAAGCAACATTGATACTTTAAAATTGATTAGAAACAGTTTTATTTTCTAGGGTGCACAAACTAGCTTAGGATTTAGAGCCTTGGAATAGGATTTTGTGAGTAAACTTACCCAAGGCTATTAAATAAACATATGTGTCTAACTAAGGGAGTGGTGAAATCCATTGTAGAATTGGTGGCGTTAGGAGGTTCCTCTTACTCCATATTTAAGCACGAGGTTGCGTGAATTTAGTTGAGGGGATATCCCCCCAATACCTTCTTAGTGTTAGATATATTTCTTGGGATCTATTTTTATATGGGGATCTTGCTAGTACCTTTACCTCCGTGAGAGGTGGTGCTTCTGAGGTTTTGGGCTTTGCTGCCCTGCCCATATGATAGACCTGACTTGCCACTATTCTCCTGTGCATCGGTTATATCATGTTTGCTTGGTTTCTTGACATATGTACCACATAGGTTACTTGCAGGGGTTATTCTGTAGGTACCCTGGGCCAGATAAGGGTTGGATAACACATAGCCTTTAGGGAGGATTAACTCTCTGGGGGGATTTTACTGACTATTTGTTAAGCCCATGAGGGACCTTATAATTGATTCCGATACATCTGATCTTTTGCAGGGAGTCTCAGGCCCCTCTTGGATGAGGAATACCTACTTTAGGAAGGGAAACCCCTTTTAGCCACTTTATTTTGTTTGTGTGTATATTGGCCTTTTGTTTATTTTGGTGTGCTCTTTGATTACTAGTTGGCCTTAGGATTTGTTTTTATATCTCAATTCTTGAGTCATCGTGGAGCCAGACCAACTTCCTCTTAGGTCTCGTCGTTTGTTATGGTTACCACCACATCTTGAGTCTTTTTCCTTCTAAAAGGCATAAAGTTATCAAACGTGGTACACACACCTCCAGTTACGAGACTTGTGATCATACAAGGATGAGTACTGAATCGAGTCAGAAAGATATTAGGAGTCCTTCAACTCCCATACCCACTATAGTTAACGGTACTCCTTCGACACCTTCAACTATAATGGTTCTAGTGCTATAATTTCCTATCATCACCCATGTCGGTCCTATAGTGAATGCTCAACCTATAGCCACGAACCCTTTTGGGTCCCTTTGTCACTTTCCAGGCTACAATATCCAGTCCATCCCTATGACCTCTATCCATTTTTTTTATAGTATGTCAAATTTCACATTGCAATTTTCATCCTCCATCCCAACATCTAATCTGAATACTAGTATTGGACTTGGGGGCATGTCTCCCTCACATACCCCATTTGTTTTTGGTGGTGCTCATATCCCACAAACGACTCCTACAGTTGGAGGCCTTCCTCCTTTTCACTCGGGGTCTAATCCTAGTCCTAATGCTCCTTGATGAAGTGGTCAACTTGGCAGACAAGTTGTTGCTTACGGTCCATCCTTTACACCTACCTCCTCTTCGCCGATTCTGACCAACACGTTTGGCATGACGAATCCACCTCTATCCTCTGGATTCACACTCGGGGGAGGTCAGTTTCATACCTTGGGAAACCCCCAACCTGGAGCTACTCCGGCTAGGGGAAATTTTAACAAACCTCATCATAACGTTCCTACTAGAATGATGCCCAACCAACCCTTCTTGAATCAGTTTGGAGGAGGGTATTACAATCTGGGACATGACCATGGTGCATAACAGAACCCTAGATGGGATTTGATTCCCCAACAACAATATTTCCCAGGAGCTTGGGGCCAGATGCCGCAACCTCGTCTCCCTTTTTCGGCCACGCTCAATCTGCCAGACCTATCTAGATTAATGAATGACCTTGTGCGTCATGATATCACATGGACCCCTGTTCCCACCAAGCTTCCTTTGGATATTTCAAAATTCGAAGGAAAGACTGGTGAGGATCACGTCACTACTTTTCATCTTTGGTGTTGTTCAAATTCCATTAATGACGATTCTATTTGTTTAATATTGTTTCAAAGTACCCTCACGGGGGTTGTAGTGAAATGGTACATAGAGATACCAGGGGGGGCGTACACAAATTTTAATCAGATGGTTTTAGTCTTCCTCAACCACTTCCAATTTCCGGTTTGTTATGATGCCAGCATAGAACTTTTTTTAGCCTTTCGTCAGGACAAAGCCACCCATTTCTTGGATCACATCCAAGAGTGGCATAGATGAAAGAGGTTGATCAAGGCTTACATACCTCCGGAATTCCTACTAGAGTGGTTCCTTAAGTCTCTACAGCCTTATATTTCAAAGGATGTTTCTACATCCGGGGTTACATATGAGGAAGAAGCAATTTTTAAAGCCTAGCAATCAGACCATATATATGCTCAGTCTGGGATGTTATACGAGATTCTTCTAGATGCATTGAGGTCAAACTATGACCTTAGACAAAATCTCGGGCCTCATGCTGATGACATTGTAGGCTCTGCTAATGTGAAATCTGAAGACTTGGTGACAAGCCAGTTGAAAGAGTTATCTCTAAACTAGTATGTAGGAGGTCCAACTTCGTCTGTCTTCCACTCCCACTCAATAAGTGGATGTACATTCTGTGCAATTTTGACCAACCCAAATGGTAACCAACAACCAGAAGGGAATAAAAATAAAGGACGTGGTAACAATCGTAAGGATGGGAAGAATAATAATAAACCCAAGGACAACATTAATAATGAGAAGTCGAATAATAATGCTAGTGAGGGAAATAAATAAAGGTGGAAGGTGAAGTTTCCTTGCAATCTTTTTACAAATGATCACCTTACCCACTTGTTCCCCAAACTTGTGGAAGCTATGAGGTTTTTATCTCTACCACCCGTTGTGCTGACTATGTTAAGCCCTAATATTGGCTCATTACCACTTAATTGGGGCATATTAGATTAGTAATGTTATTTTATTTATGTCATCTTTAGGCCATTAGTTGTGATTTAGATTAGTAATGTTATTTTATTTATGTCGTCTTTAGGCCATTAAAACCTCCTAGTCTCCTATATATACCAAGAAGACATTTTCATTTTGAATCATCTTGGACTTGAAAATTTAAGTGGGGTAAAAGGAGGTTTTCCCCTCGAAGAGGCTTATTATCTGAAATTATCTCTTTTTCAAGGAGTTGAGTACCTTTCCTGAAGTTTTTCTATGCTATATTGATGTTTGGTTCTTAACATATGGTATCAGAGCTCAAGGTCTTGGGGTTTCGCTGCTACATCTGAGACACCGTGGCATTTTCGCTATAAATTTGTTTCTAAAACGTTTCAGGAGGAACGGCTTAAAGGGTTTTTAGAATACGGATCAAGTTACGTTGTGTTCAAAATTCAGCTCCTGAGGCATTATAATTTCGGAGATACAGCCGGTACAAGATAGGTTTTTGGAATCATCCTGAAATGAGTCATTGTAGAATTTTTGCTATAAAAAATTTTCTGTAACGTTTCAGACCCTGAACTCCAGAGAAAATTTACCGAAATTATTATTTTATCTTTGGAAAAAATTTCATCTTCTGGGTCATTTTAAATTTGTAGATACACCCTGTGTAAGATAGGGTATCTGACTAGCCCCATTGACT
>JASDQU010712690.1:0-13791 GCA_032191745.1 Picea mariana
CAAATTGTTGGGTCACATCTGTACTACACCCCTTTGGATTGGATGCGACCAACGAGTTCCACTTGGAATAATAATGTTGTTGCATCAACTTGATGCATTTGCATATACACTTTCTGAATGATAGGTCGGAATTTGTGCAACTCTTTCTTTGCTACGGAATGTGCCTTAAAGAGGGAATTCAGTTCATTGTCTGCCTATTGGATCTGGTCGAACTTCTTTTGGATCTCCAATAGATCCATCATGGCCACAACTCCTTCATTCAACAACTGGATTTTGGTGCACACATCCTCCAAGACTTGGTTTCTTCTAGCGATGATGCCCAACCATTTGTGGACTTCCCTGAAAATATGTGTGCATTCTATTGTGTGCTTGTGTAGTGATGCTCGAGCATTGTTGCCTTCCAATACTATCTTCTGCATCTACTCCTGCAGATTTTGAGGTTGTTGTTCTGCTTCTTGTTGAGTCTATCACAACTGCACTTCCAGATGCTCAGTGTGAGTGGCACTTTGTGTCCATGCTCCTTGGAGCAACTCAATCTGATGCTTTGGATCGCCTGCATCACTGGCTTCAGGTAGTTTGGGTGCGGCCTTCCGAATCTTCGGCGAGGATTCAACAAGACTTTCCTGCACTCTTTGCAGTATGTGATCAACCTAGATCTTTTCATGCTCTTCTTGTGTTCTGCATGCTTGCACAAGGAGTGCTTCATCCCTTACATCCTTGGTAGACCTCTCGGCATGTTGGAGCCTCTACTCTAGTTGATCAGTGGATGCTCTGATCAGTCCAAATAAGTGTGTCGTTGGCCACTGTGTTAGGTCAGTGGATGAAAGGGATGTGTCTTTGGGTGCTCGTGTCTGCAGTGGAAGTCCACTAGCCATTGAATGCTTCAAGCGGGTCTCTACCTCCTCCTCTGTTGATGGTCCTGGTGCAATCCTCAACCTTAGCGCTAAGGGAAAGAGTATCAGAATCTTTGTTCTGGCTATGCAAATTTGCATCATCTCTACACATTGCTAAGGGTTCTGGAGAACCTGCTACATTTTTTCTTCCATTGATTTCACACTCTAACTGGATGTTGATTCTAGTTCCTTCTAAACCTCTGGTGTCTCCTACCCATTTCTTGCGTCTTCTTCTTGTGTTGTACTTTCTTAGGCACCCTCAACCTTGGTCATTGAGGTGATGTGATGGGTTTTTTGGGCTTGCAATTCCTCCACGGTTTGGGTTTCCTTTACCTATGCCAAAGGCACAATCTGTTGGTCCTGGATGTCTAGGTTCGAACCAGTCAGTTGCAGGATCTACTCTGGTACTTCAGGGTTTGCACTAGAATCTTCTGGTCTTGACTCAAGAAATTCCTGGGTTGTTTATGGGATTTCATTCTCCTCTTTCTCTAGTAGATCGAGTTGCATAGGCTCTGGATCTATGGCTTGGGGTGGACTGGTCGTTTCTGGGGGTGGAAACTAGGGTTTTGGTGATGACAGAGGGTGCTCAGTAATGATGGTGGATGGAAAGGTTTCAGGCTCAGGGTCATCCTGAATATGGATGATGGGGGATTCTCTAACCCTTGAGTGGGTACGGGGGATGGTTGATGCAATGGTTTGGGGGTTCAGAGTTTTACTCGATGAGACCCTGGTTCTGAGATTCTTCACCACTAGTTCTGTGTTGAACGCAACACTCAGGATATCATTGACATCCGCACCTATCAACACAGATTTATCTAGCAGCGGATGCAAGACCAGCAACATTATTTTCTTACACTCCAATGGATGTGTCTCCTCCTTCTGCAACTCTGGGCCTGAGCTCAATCCTGCGCCTGCTTTTTTTCCTTTTTTCTTCCGTAGCTCGACAGGCAGGATGTAGTGCATCCCTAACTTGCACGGGTTGCATTTGACTCCAGGACATGACATTACCTCTTTTTCGGAGTCCTCCTCATCCAAGTAGAATGGAAACATTCTTGAATAGAAGTATTCCCTGTTAACATACCCCGGCCATAAAAACGTATGATTCCATTTCATGCTAAAGGCAATGGTTCTCATGTTTCAGTTGAGGACTTCCTATGGAATGCGCATCCTATGTGTTGTGTCTATCAGTCCATTGTACCACTTAGAAAATGTTGTGGTGTTGAAAGTTGCATTCTCTGAATCATCCTGGACTGTCAGGGCTCGAACATCTTCGCCATGCGCCCCTTTTTTGCTAGCGCCGATGGTCTTCCCATGGGTGGTTTCCACTTGAACATCATGAATTCCATCAACAGATATCCATAGGTGAAGGTGCCTCCCTTCTCTTAGGCTTCCTCACAAGCTACTAATAGTTCCTCCAGTAGGTAACCACACCAGTTGAATACAGTGCCATTGGCGCAAAAGTCTTCTACTGAAAATGCATCTAGTGTGCATTCTNAAACACGAAAAAAATAAAGGAGATCCCAGCCTCTATGAAAGATCCACACTTAGAGGGGGGGATCTCCTTTATTTTTTTCGTGTTTACCAGGACCCTGGAATCCTTTCGACATGTCCTCACCTTTGAGGGATATTCTAGTAAGTTGATGGATATCTTCAGCATGGATTCGGTACCACCAGTCCAACCATAGACTTCGTTCATGCACCCTGTTGATCAGAAATTTGGTGCATCGCGCAACCTCGCCAATGGTACCAAATACTGGTAGGTCTCTGAGGTTCATGATAGTCGAGTTGGAGAGGTTGATAAATTCTGGTTTTGGCATGAACTGCATGCCTCCTAATGCATCTAAAGCCATATCCCAGAAGACATCTATGTTCATCTGGGGTGTTATAACCCTATGTTTCATAGGATCACCTGGTGATTATTATTCCTTCTTCTAGTTACATTATGTTGTAAATAATATTTTATTCTGCAAATGATTTACAAACGAAAAAGAAAAAGAAAGAAAGAAAAGAAAAGAAAAGAAAAAGAAACAAAAGAAAAGAAAAATACAAAAAATCAAAAGAGGGTATAAAAATAGAAAAGAAAAATGATAAAACCCCATGAAGTAATTTGGCTTGATTCATACTGTCTAACCATGATCAAGCTCTTTCAAATTATGCAGATATGATAGTGAATAAATTTGGCTAAACAATTTAATCTTAGCCAAATTAGATAGGTTAGTGAATAAGTTTGATCAAACAGTTTAAGCTTGGTCAAATGTCTTAGTTTAGAGTAATTTTTGACCCAACAGTTTAATCTGGGTTAATGTGTTAGGTACTTAGATTAGGAGATAGGTTCGTATGCTTTGTTTCAATAAAAGGTTGTTAAAATTTTAATTAAATTCTTGTGATTTGAGTTAAAACGATGTATTTTTGACCCCTTGGTGACAAAATAAAGAAAGGGGAGCTGCAAAAACCCACAAAATGTTTTTATCCTAAGTTCTGTGGTGATATGACAGTTTTGGTGCTTTGTGGTAAAGAGCACACTAATCTCAACGGTTCATCATAGTGCACCCATATCAACGACACGTAGAGAATATCAGACCCCACTAACTTTTCTACCTTTAACGGTGGGGGAGGGTCCGAGTTGGTGGTTTTCCAAGCATGAGCCCCTCATAACATGTCACATTCCTGTTAACTCAGACCCCCCTCACTCCTTACCTCTTACCGCCTACCCCCACCTCCACTTAAACCGCCAAACCACTCATCCATACCACCTTTTCACTCCGCCACCACAATCCACTACCCCACCTACACGTCACACTCCACTCACTTGCCGGTCGTCACATCCCATCCACTCGTTGGCCATTCATCACCCTCCACATCACATCCCATCCACTCATTGGCCATTCATCACCCTCCACGTCACCTCCATCCACCCATTGGCCATTCAATGCCCTCCAGATCACATCTGATATGTCTATTGGCCAATCAATGCAGTTGGCCATTACCGTTACCCGTCTGAATCACCATCTGCTCCATAACGAACATCTGGTTCAACCATCTAACCCTGTTATTTCACCATGTTTTCACTGTTCATCGATCCAGACGCAGTCGATGCCATCATCTCTTGTTCTCGAGAAAACCACCATCAAGCTTACAGTCAACAACTTCCATTAAAACCTAGTAAACACAGTTAATATCATTTTATGTTGGAGATATCTGTTTGACAATGGCACCCAAATCCAAATCCTCTGAGACTGTAGAAAATCCTTTCCTCCCTCCTCTCATCGATCTAGATCGTATCCCCCTAGCCAACAAAGACTGCCTAATTGCATAGCCTAAGTGTGAATTCGACTTTTTTGAATTACACTTCTAGCTCAAAGATTTTTTTTTGGACCAGAGTGACGAGATCGGACTCTGGGAATCCAATCTCCCTTTATACCTATTCCCCCAGACATACCATTTCCCTGTGTTTTCCCTAAAATTTCAAGCACACTACCTTCCCAACTAGAGTGCCATGGTATCTTCATCTGGTGAAACTTTGTTCACCATCACCCCTAAGACGATAAACCAAATGATGCAGATACCCAAAAATGATTCATACTCCCCCTTATCCATTGAGATCCTGACTGAGTTGTACTAGAAATTATCTTTCCTGTAGAGATCTCAGATCTTTGAGTTTTTCCTCCCTGAAGCCGCACAATTACCCAAAAAGAATCCCCCATACCATTCTTCCATCTTCTCAGTTAAAGGAAACCAAATCATTTCCTTCCTATGTTGTTTACTAGGATACTATTCAGACGAGTGGGTAGATGAACCCATTCTGGGTTTTCTATCCATCTTCTCCACTGAATAAAAGGCTACTACATAGTTTGAATACAAACCGTTTCTAGCTGACAACATCCATGGACAACTCTTCATTTTTTCTACAGAAGGTATGTTCAGGTATTCTTCAATATTGGTGTACCTATTCCTCTTTTTCCAAGCAGACAAGTTCTCCTTCTCCTAGCAGAAGTTGGACCAAGATGGTAACCCTCAACTTGTGACCTCCTAGAAATCCATAGTGAGGAAGAACTCATTTGAGTTCAACTTCAAACAGTTCATTGATCAACTCTACCATCTAGTGGTATGCATGCTAAGTGGAGGAACAGAACCAAGAATAAACGAGGAAATTCAGAGAATTTTACACCTGCCAGACTTAGCTAAAATAGGAGACCGGTACCTTTACCATAATCACACATAAATCAGGGTCTATGGGTGCAAGTTAACTCCTTACAAGATGCCAAAATATTTACCTGTCAGGATATTCTCTCTTGAATATATTAGACAGATGATAAATTACGATGATATTCATTTTATGGCATTCAAGAAGAAGCAACAACTCAGGATCAAAGGTTAGATCGGTTCTTTCATTTGCAACAACAGAGCTGCAGGGGAAGAAGCTAATAAATTGTTAAGGGAAATGAAGTTCATCCTGAGCTTCCCATGGAACTATGACCCCTGTGGTATTATTGTAGAAACCAGGCTCAAAAACAAGATTTCTCCCTATGCTCATGTACCCAAACATGAATTGAGAAATTCATGAACCATACAGAGTGGGAGGAAAACACTTTGACAGACATGAAACAACAGTCTTCACCAGCCATCATTTTACATACTAGTACTCCATAGATACAAGTAGAGAAGAGGGCTAGAAAGGAAGTCTCCCCTTCATTCATAGAAGTCTCAACAGAAGACTTCCAAGACTACAGGAAGAGGAACAAAACCATCCATACACCTGACAGGTCCAGAGAAGAAGAAACTCAATCCACCATAGTTATGGAGGGACCACATTCATCACCCTTCTCAGATATCCAACATATAATTTCCACTTCCTCATCCAAGAAACAGACTGATACCACATTGACAACTAAGTCCTCAGAGGAGCCTGAAGGACTTAATATTTTTGAGAAGTATAACTTGATTAAAAAGAAGAATGAGTTGTTGACCAACAACACCTATGCTCAGTTTTGGAAGAATACATCTACAACACAACACAATTTATTATCTGCCTTTGACACAGAGAAAGGAAGGATGCATATGGTGTTCCTGTAGGCACAAGTTCCTCATCCTAAGGCATTTTTTTATTACAAGAGGGAAACATTTGAGTTTGATGTAAAAGAGGTGCATCTAGCTGATCAGATGGATATGCATAGACAAACTGGTGAGATGATTTTCTCCACCCTGGAAAATACCTCCATGATTGCTACAAATTTGCAGGTCTCCTTAAACAATGTCCAGTCTTAGTTGAATCTGGAGAAGATATCTTCCCTAGCAAAAGATAACAAGATCAAATATCTGGAGAAGCTGCTACTCAAGATTAGATATGATCCACCAAATGTTAAAGTAGATGAGGAGCTACTAAATAAGAATAATGGTGACATAGCATCCTTAAGGAAACAATTGAAAATCCCATCCACATAAGACTCACAGGCAAAGGAAATGGCCGAGACTGAAGGCTACAAGGAGGAAATGTTGAAATTAATCATGGAGTAGAATGCGCAGATTAAGGAGATGGAGGCTGAGCTGGATAAGTTAGTTAAAGAGAAGGAACAAAGTGTGTCAATGGTTTTCATACCATTGAATGTAGCTCCTCTCACAAGAATTAGTACAACAACAACAACAACAACCATGACAACAGAACTTCCATCATCTATTCCAGTGATAGCTCTAGATGCATCAAAAAAATTGGCAATTTCAATGGAGGACATGACCCTGCAAGGATAAGAAATCAAAAGAATGCAGGATGACATCAATAACCTCCATAAGCGGAATTCCACTTTTCAGTCTAGCTACAACATAGAGATGCACAAATCACAGAGGCTCAAGCAAGAACTTCAAACGTTGCAGAAGGAGACTGTCATGGCTAAGACACTGTCAGAAGCCAAAGAAAACATATGGATGGACATCAACCAGTCAATGACAAAGATATGGTGCCTTATACAAATTGTGTTTGAACAGCATGAACTTGTGTAGAGATCCATACAAGCCATTGACAAGATAAGGGGATAATTGGGAGAAAAGCCTACCGAGGCCACATAAATCATCAGGTTTTTTAATTCCAAGACCAAAGAAGAGCTAGAGGATTTGGAAATTGAGGATAGGACAGAGACAATCCTTGAGGTCAAGAAGGTTTTTACCAAGAAGGGATTGATGCTGCAGCTTGACAATAAAGCCCGGACAATGTACATTGGAGTGCATAGTTTTTTCAGCAAGGTTGACTCATTGCACAAGAAAGGTCTTCCAAGTTTACTAGTGATCAATGATAAACCGATTACTCTATCAGACTACAAACAGAACATCCTCACAATGGAAAAAGATGGTTCTAAGTTTGCAGGCATACAAGGGAGCATAACTGGAAAGGATTTCTTAGAAACTCTACAGTTGGACCTGAGCATCCAACATGAGATAAAATACATCTTCATCACAAGGCCAACCTTTGCCAAGTACATATAGATGGATGAAACTTACAGAAGGTTACTCAAGGTTTCCATCCCTAGTCAAAAGAGATGGGAATACCTATGTGCCTTAGGAAGATAGTCAAAGTCAAGTGGATGAATCACCAAAAACTTTCCCAGAAATCAACACTTAGGATTCGAATACATCATCAGCAGTCCTATTATTTTGTAATTTGTATCTAGTCAGTTAGATTTTTATTCCACCATATCCTAGTCATTAATGACATGATCAAATGTAATTGTTGTATAAATACTTCTTACTTTGAAGTATTGAGGGTTGATTTTTGCACCCAGTAAGTTATTTTTGTAATCTTTTTGAGAAGATCGACCAGTAATAAAAAAGACAGATTCACGAGATTCTTTCATTTGGATATTGGTGATGTTTATATTGTTATGTTAATGTTTATCTTACTTTGTAAATCATATTGTTTTCTGTTTCTAATCATTTAAAGGAAGTAAATGAACAGAATTTGTTTCGTGCACTTTGTTTTTGGTCTTCAGCGATCTGCATGTTATTTCATCTGGTATTAAGTGAAGAAATTCTTGATTTCTTCTTTACTTAGTTGAATCTCTCACCTATTCTATATTTCCACCACATTTAATCTTAATAGATCCATCATTCTTATTATCTTGCCCTGTGAAGAAATCTTATAAAAGTTGTAATTAGATCTTAATCTTTAACACAGACCCCATAGCCCAATGGATGTTTAAAGCAATACTTCAGCCAATCTTTATAAACAAAACAAACAAACCAATATTATTTTAACTAGCCTAATATATAAAACTCAAACATATCGAAATCCTACAGAGAGATCCCTCTCTGAAACTGGCAGGGTTAGATCCCAGTTTTGAAAGTGGTTTTGGTAAGTTACCTCTATTAATTTCTTCTACCCTTAACAACCTATGGGGATTACAGAGTGTTACCATGGGGGAACACGACTGGATCTGTTAATTCAAGATCAAGTACCTTGACCTGCTCCACCTTCCCTTTGAGATCACCTACGACCTCGACTCGAGGGTCATAGGGCTCGTCTAGTACTGTGTCTTTAGACATGGCACTTTGGCTTGCTATGGCTCTCGACATTGTGGATTTTGAGTTATCACAACTTCTATGGCGAGCTAAGGAATAAGGGTCACGACTATGAGTTTCACACTTGCATAGGCTTGTTCACTCTTCAAAATTTAGAAATTACTAAGTTCTTTTGAAAATGATGGGTGCTATGGCAAGTTCTCAGAGCCTTATACTTGAGCTTAGCAGAAAGTTTAGCAATAACTGTTTTTCATTATGACCATATGGACACAACTTGGATCTGATTTGTCTGACGGGATGAGTTAACGGGGTAAATCCTATCGGAGGATCCTGGCATTTACTTGTGCAAGTTGGATAGGGACGTGGTATATTTCAGACCTTTCCATTTGATGAGTGGGAATCCCGGTGTGAATACCGATGGCATATTTGTGTATCACGGATTTATGTCTTAACTGAATTCAGATGGGTTACCGTAATGGAAATAAAGGCTATGACTAGACTGGGTTCATGTGGCACATGGACTTAGATCGTATTCGGATTCGTTCTCCCTCTGAACAAAAAAGGGTTCCTTGTCATATTAATGACTGCCATTAATGGATTCTTTGCGCTTTTGATCCTTTGTTGTTGAGTCAGTCATTCTGCATCAACCAACACTTAAACAGAAAATGAACTACGTGTCACGGTGCAACACTGTGCACATCGACTTTATTAACTGAATTTACAAAAAACATCAGAAAACTCAAATCTAACTATTATACATGCTCCTTCGGACTAGAGAAATAGTCCTTTTATCTGAAGCTGGAGACATATAGGGTTTCAGGAAAGCACCATTCACCCATGCTAGCTGCAACATACCATCTAGTTGTGTGAGCCTGACTGCTCTTGAGTGTCGGATCTCTACAATTATAAATGGTCCCAACCAATGCATGCACAACTTGCCAAAATACTTCTGGTACTGATTATCATAGAGTAGAACCTTGTCTCCCTAGGAAAACAATTTGGTTCTAATGTGCATGTCATGCCAATCTTTTTTCCTTTCTTTCTCAACCGATTGATGGAAGTCTGCTAAAATCCTGGTCTCTTCAAGCTCTTGTAACTCCATAAGTCTCTATGCAACCGATTCTTCTTTCGACATATGTGTGATCTGTGTGACGTACAAACTCAAAGTGATGAACTCTATAGGCACTGTTTGCACAAGAGTAGACCCAGGGTCCAACACTCAAGAGCGCACCAACAAAGCCCTAACTACTGGCCCTTTTAGCAACACCTACGAAGCAGATGAAGTCTCACCCGAGGTAGAGGCAGGGGTGGTTGCAAGACTCAGATGTCTACAACCTTAGCTGGGACACATATCTGTGATTAAATTGCTTAGCAATTACCTAGCATAAATTATCCATCGATATTCAACCCTTATGACACTTTGCAGATGGCACAAAGCATTGTAGTATGTACTTAGATCTAAGATGATTCAACACTTAGCCACAAAAAGACATATTAGATTCACTAGATCAAGCATTAAGCATCATACATATCAGACCTAACATTCATTCATATCTCATAAGCACAAAGCATAACTAGATCTACCTAAACAAATCAAGGCATTTAGCAAAGGAGAGACAAACACATCAGGTCGAAGCACATAGCACAACACACAAAGTTACCATGGTTCACCCCCACCCTAGGGCTATGTCCACAAAGTCTTCTTCTTTATTATCTCAGTCAAGGAGTTTACAACACAGAGCTCCAACAATCCTTACTTCGCACAGGACAGAAGATCTCCGTAGCTCGCTAGATCCTTCTTCCTTGCACTTCAGCACAAACTGCAACTACTTGCATTAAGCTCTGCAAGCTTATTACAATCATGCACAGAGCACTTACAATATATATCCGATAACACAGATCTAGTTACTCAGCCATTAGGTATACATCACATAGATGCACTACCGTCCTCTACTTACATTACCTAAGTATCTATTTATAGATTACAAAAATGGGCCTCAGCATGGGTAAACCCACAGGCCGACATCCCTTTCCCGTTAAATTAACCCAAAAACCCAAAAAAGGACCCAAAGTGGGCCGAGATCCTGTGATCTCTGCTTCACGTTGCGCTCCATCTTTGAAATGTTTTCGAAGTCCCAAAATGGTCAAATATTACCAAGTATTCCTCAAAACTTGGTCAAGGACCAACAGGCCCCCAACACTCACCTGTGACTCGTCCCGAGTCACTCAGGTCTGCGTAATTCTGCTTCGAATGCCTTGAGCTTGGCTCAGGCTTCTTCAACCTGCTGCAGTGTGACAGCCTCTTGCTCAGTGAATTCTTGGATCACTGTGTCATTTACTGGCCCTTCCAGGCATTGTTCTGCAGTGATGACAACTTATTCAAGCTTGGCTCCCTGGATTTCAACTTCGGTGAACAGTTGGCATGCCTTTTCTTGGATTGGTTGAAGTTGTTGGGAGACTTCCATCACTTTACTTTGCAGCGTGTGTACCTATTTTTGGGTTGTGCGTTGTTCTGCAAACCTCTTCATTCTTTCAACTGGGGTCAAGGCCTTCATTTGCACTTGCAGCGTGTCTGCGTGTTGTGTTGCTTCATGGAGCTATACCTTCAATGCATGCAACTCTGGATTCTCTGCAAGGTTCTCAAGGGTTTGGGTGCTTCTAGCACACAACTGCTTTTATTCCAAGGAAAAGGGTTTTAATCGGTTGATTGCGCTATAGGCAGTTGCCTCCCTTAGATCTCTTATTTCTTGAGAAGTCTCGAGCACGCTACGAAGTTCTAGATCTTCCATGCGCTATTGAAGTTGTTGGATTACTTATTCAAGTTGTGTCACCTGTTGTGGAACACATTCCTCAATATTTACTTCTATGACCGTCACAGAGCGAAGTGCTTTGTGAACCATTTCCTGTACTTCAAGTTGCTCTTCTAGAAACTGTTTTTTTTCCTCATCCCACTTCGCTTTCAGGGCAATCTTTTCCCATTCTGCCTTACTCTGTTGTTCTAGAAGTGCGCTCTATACTTGTGTCAAAGCCTAGGTGTCTTGCATTGTGTCTTCTTGAGCTCATCCAAGGTGAGCTTCAACTTTATCGGCGATCTGGTGTAATTGGGTGGGTTCATCATATGTTCCTACTGTTTCAACTATCAAGGGTGCAATAGAAGCTTCTCAGCTGGACTGGATTACCTGCTTCATTTCTTGAAGTTCACCCTTGATTCGGCCAAATATCTCCTCATGCTTCGCTTCTTGTCTTTTTGCAATCTCTTGTGAAGCATCATTCAGTGTAACAGCTAAGAAGTTGAAGTTGTCTGGTGTGAGGGTAGTCTTAAATGTAGTTCAGGTGGACTTAGCTTTCTTTTTTGATGAGGGCTTTGGTGGGGTAGTCTTCTTTTTCTTGGAGGGATCCTCCTCCTCTCTAGGTGGAGTAACCTCGCCTTTGTTTTGCTTAGCTTTTGTCCCACCTAGTTCTTCACCATCACCTCCCTGCACAGGTGAGATCGAAGTGGTCTTCATAGATGTGCTATGGACATCTTGAACTTTAGCATCCTTCTTAGTCTTACTTGGTCTGGGTGTATTCATCATAGCTTCAAGGATTTCCACATTGCACATTTCTGCGGGGTCTGCTAGAACAAGGAGGTCCGTCGACCATTCTTTGGTAATCTGCTCCAAGTCTTCTTCTGTCAACTTGCAGTACGATTGTAGTTGTTGTTTGTATTCATCAGCGCATGTTGTGATATAGGTGAATTGGTGGTCCATGCTGAACTTTATCAAATGTATAAACCTATGAAGTTTGTTTGGGGTGATGCGTGGTGTAGACTAGATTGCATTCTTCAATTGGTTGTAATAGGCGTGGAAGATGACATTGGACTGCCACTGCTTGTTCATGTCATTGGAGTGCCATAGTGTATAGAACTTTGTGGCCAGTGGTTTGAAGGGTTCGATCTCCAGAAAAGTGGCACCTTCTGGTAGCTCCCAGGCAATGAAAGTGATTAGTATGAGCAACCAACTGAAGTGGAACTCGTACCCTTGGTCTTGCGCTTCTCTGAAATCAAGCTCTATCTTTTTTACAAGATATTGTGCCTAGTTCATCTGTAGTCCCTTAGCGCACTTCCCTGCAAGATCAACTACGAATCCAGTCACTTGTGTTGGTCTGTTCTTGCGAACTAACTTACCCGTGATCAGCTGACAGGCAAGGCACACTACGCCGTTCTAGATAGAGGCTACCTTGTAGCCTCGCGTGTCCTTCTCAACATCGCCATAAGTTTCTTTTATCCTCTGCACTAGTTCTCGGTCTGAGGTCTTTCCTGGGTAAAACTCCTGTGGGTCAGGGCCTTGCATACTAAGTCATGTGATCCAATTGATCAAGTTCGGATCCACAGTCATGCAGTGGTCTAGCCATAAGTATCCTTCGTGGTAGCAGGACAACAACAACTAGACACATGAGTTGAATTCCTGGTGTCTGCCAAAGTGCGGGATCTTCATTACATTAAGTAGTGTGGATTGTGCGATGTTCTAGGTCCATGACTCAGGGAAAATATTAGAATTCTTTCCTTTGGTCCTGGTTAAGTACTTATGCAGAGCTAACATACTGCAAGATTTACGATCTCCGAGGTTAAAATCACTAAATTTTAGTGTTGCGAGCTTATCCTAGTTAGCACAGAATACATGCACCCCTTTCAAAAGGTACATGGTGATCAAAGCGTACTCGAATTCTCAAGGTACGATGTTACGGTTGATGGCACCACTAAGAAGTGGTAAGTAAGTCGGTAGAATGTGTGGGATAATCTTGGCATTTGCGATGTCATCCTTGTGCTTAGTTCTTCTCTCTGTGCCGGCTCGAGATGTCCTTGCTAGAGCAGTTGATGGGGAGGCATGTACTCCTGTCGTGGATGATGCTTGGACATTGGTGGACATTCTTCTTTTTGACATGACTCTCTCAGTCATTAAGTCAATCAAAACTTATTCAACTACTTTCTCAGCAGTGTTGAGCTTGTCCGACATACAAACTGTGGTCGACTAGCTCGGGTGTGAAAATGAATTTAGAGGCTATAGTGAACGGTATGGAAACAAGGCGATGATCACAGGGTGAAGTAATCTCAAGTTTCAAGATCAAATTCTCACTTAGAAAAAAGTATTTTCGGTGCGTGACGCGACAGACTAAGTAGGGAAACTTAGCAACGGTCTACTTACAATGGGTATGAGGCAGCATTAACTGATGCTCTTTCCATATGGTGTGATCTAATGGTCTAGTGGCAAGCCATAAGTGCGTTCTAACCCATTCGGAATGGCATTCAAATAGTTATATTGGATTCCGACAGCTATATTGTTTCGCCATGGCGAAGTGCCATAGGTTGTTGTTCTGATATTCTGGCGAAGCTCGATTCTTGTGATTTTTCCTT
>JASDQU010712692.1:2484-13744 GCA_032191745.1 Picea mariana
CTTCACTAGTATCTCTTCCGGTGACTTCAGACCCCACTGTTGAGAGCTATTGGAAGATCCAGTGCTATTTGAGAGGAAGGACGTTACGTCTTTTAGGACACGAGCATTTGCTTTATGTTTTGATTCCCCCACGCGGAAAAAACCCTCTTACCCATATATATGCTGCTTTCTCACTTATATATGATGCATCATGGGTGCGTCTTGTTAGTCATCGGGTGGTGTCGTAGAGTCCAGTGTGATGTTCCCTTTTACACACGCACACACACTTTTAAATTAAAAAAAAAAAAAAATGTTGCCCCTGTGAAAGAGTGGTCGTCGTAACGAGGAGGTCGTTAAATATATACTAAGCAATAAAATATGAAGTGTTTTTCATAATATATTAGCTAATTTTTATATCTATTTTCATAACATATTAGACAATAAAAAATGAAGTACTTTTTCATAAAAGATGAAGTGCTCCCTCTCTAAATGTATAAACTACATAATTATTACATAGTATTTGGGAATTTGACATAGTGAGTGGCCACTATATGATGACATAAAGAGACATGAAGTTGTCCTTAAGGGAATCTCAAGCCACACAATGTCTTTGGAAATATATCAAAAGAGAAATGACCCTTCTAAATACATGCATAAAATGTTCATTATTTAGGAATTTGACATAGTGAGTGGCCACTCTATGATGACATAAAGAGACATGAAGTTGTCCTTAAGGGAATCTCAAGCCACTCAATGTATTTGAAAATGTATCAAAAGAGAAATGACCCTTCTAAATACATGCATAAAATGCTTAATTTTAACTTAGGACTCTTCTTAAAGACCATGCATTATGACTATATTTATCAGAGATATTATCCATCCAATCAAGCTTATTAATCTCCTCTTTCTCTAACAAAGGTGTGCATTATTAATCTCCTCTTTCTCTAACAAAGGTGCGCATTGTTGAGAAGAGGCCATGCATTATGGATATATTTCTCAGAGATATCTATCCAACCAAGCTTATTAATCTCCTCTTTCTCTAATGAAGGTGTGCATTGTTGAGAACTCGTAAGTAGTTGGTCCACAAAAATATTATTGTTTTAAAGTAAAAAAGAGACTTTTGAATACTATTGTGTACCATAACATTACACATAAGTTAGTCTCTAAGAGAAACAAAATACATGGTATGGGTGTATGTGTATCAACCATACATCATACTCTATGTAAATAAGTGATGATTCCAAAGATAATTTTAGGATGTAAGGGATTAAATATTCACTTGTAACTAATAATGTGTTGTAGCATAAGTGTTTTCACCCTTTCTAATTACTTATTCTTTGTTGGACGAAGACCCAAACCCAAATCCCAAACATTGACCTAGCCAATACACTAAAAAGTTACAATGTGGAGGGGATATCTTCAAGCGAAAGTTGAAAATATTTTCTCCCCAACATAGCAAAGATGTATCCTTTACATTATCACTCCTAAGATGTGTACATATATCAATCTAAAGAATAGGCATGAGAACTATACCCCCAAGTCGATATATGATGTGTGCTCAAGACGACTCACCATGTCTCTAGGTGAAATTCAAGTTAGCCAATGTATCATTAGTTTTTTTTGACAAATTCTTCATTGAAAAGAAGCTATTTTGTTAGAGAGAATTGAACCCAAATGGAGGAAATAATGATGCTCTACTCTCACCAACTATGTAAAACATTATTAACATTAAGAATATTAAAAAGTGTAATATTTATTTTCTCAAAATTTACTCTCTATTATTTGTAATAAAAAATATTGTTAAATTTTTTAATCAACAACCAACAACCACGATGAAAATAAATAATATCATCAATGCAGAGACAAATGATATCATTACACCATAAACCAAACATCCACACCATTTTGCATTCTTGTAAATTATGCTCCAATGAACCATTATATAATTCAAAAAGTGTACATGGAAGAGGAAAACCTTTGTGACTCTAATAATATCAATGTAATCACCTACAATTGTGAAGAGGTAAACCAAATCTATCTCGTCAATATGCATGATTGTTGAGATCACTATTGGAGACATGAAACCCGAGTGTGAAGCCTCTTTAAAAAAAATGTGAACATTGTATTGAAGCTGTAATACCCCAAGGCCGAGCCCCTGTTGAATTGTAATTTTGCTTATAGGCTGGTGAGCCGAGTGATTATAAGTTGAGAGACTTATGTGTTGATTAGGTTGGTGAGCCAAATGCCAAGGCCAGGAGCCTGATTTTTTGTATATGTAATTATGTAGATCATTAATAAAAAAAAATATAAACACTCCTGCGTGTAGACCGACCACGAAGAAGAGTTATGGTGGACTAAGCTCCACTGGGTAGGGTGAGGAAGGGAGGGGCTAAGTATTTGGGCCTAGGGGCTAAGCTAGGGGGCTTACCTCTATAAGAATAATATTCTAATATTATTTCCTGAAGACTAAGGTGGACATGATATGTTTTTGTTATCCTAAGTTCCTGGAAAGGGGACTTAGGTTAAATGGAGCGCATGCAGCTCAAGGAAGACAAGTGTCGACCTGGGCTCATGTAGTTAAAAGCTGAAGCGTCAGCTGTGTTGGGGTCGCTGGTCATTCTGCCATCCTTTGCCTGAGTTCGTCCTGTCCATTCTCCCATCCTCCATCTAAACTTGAGACCTCCGTCATCTGACCTCTGCATACCGTCACACATATCTAAAAATAGAAACCATGAAGCCGTCCTGTGTTGTTTCCTGTGAAGCCCGACGCAATTGTAGTTGCTTGAGCCGTGTTGTGACTTAGCGTTAGGTCGTTGCCTTTTGGGTGTCCATAACCATTTTTCCCTATTGTTGTTGCTGTTGTTATTGTTGTCACCCATACCTGGCTGTATTTGAGTCGAAGACTGATTGAAGAGGCAGGTTGTTAGGCCTGTGAGAAACTCTCCTAGGTGAGAGAGTTTGTTGGGAAGTGAGTTCTCCTGGAAGGGAGTCCCGTAGCAGCTACAGTACTCTGAGACTTCTGGTCTAGCCTGTTGCTGAAGCCCAAGGTAAGGGAGGGGTACTAGCCGATGGAATTGTATTAGTGAAGGTGTATCCTCCTGGGGTGGAGCAGGTGTGTGGGGAATGAGGGTCTATGGGTTGTGGGCGTAAGTGGTTCTTGGGATAAAAGATCCTTCCTGTTGCTTTGTGTGACTTCCTTGTTGTCCTTGCCAAGCCTAGAATTCCCTTGCCCGATGGAGTTTAGTCCTAGCTCGGGGGTGACCTACTGCTGAGAGTGATGAGAAGCACGGTCTAAGGTTGGGAGGTTCGTGGAAGGTCTGCACGCAGTTTGTGGATTTAGTCCAACTAAAAGATAAGTATCATTTATGTGCTTAATTATGTATTTTATGCATGTTTGGGTTACTTGAAATGTATCATGTGTTCTGTTGCATGTGGACTTGCTGTTAATATCAAATGCATATGTATGGTAGCAGTAATTATGTGTTAATTGTTTTAAATTCATTAAAATGCATGTTATATATATATGTGTATGATTCCGCATGGTAGCGTTACCCGACCGTGTTGGAAGGCCAGGTTGTTTGGGTAGCGTTATCAGAGTTTAGTGAAGTGTCATGTTGGTGGCATTACCAGGCCTATTGGTGGGCGAGGATGTTACATTATGGTATTAGAGACTAGGTTTTCAACATTGAGCCTGGATGGGCCATGTTAATGGAAGTTGAAGCAAAATTTTCAGAAAGAATTGTTGTCGAAGTAGACAAAATTAAAGTTCAGAGCCAAGGTTTCAAACATTGATTCTGAATGGGCTGGATAAGTGGTCATTAGACCCAAGGTTTCAAACGAAATTGTGTCTGGAGGACCAATTTCGAAACTCAGAACCTTCCTGAGTGCCAAGAGGTTACCTTGGTCGTGTTACAAAGCTCAGGAGGAGTAGAGGTATCGTAAAACTGCAACTTACGTTGTATTTGGCCATAAAGAGAGAGATCACAACACTGGTGGTGTTGGGACCATAGGATTTGTTTGAAAGGAAGGGAGATCCTTTACGACCGTCAAATCTGAAGAAGGTGTAGAAGGGTTATCCTGCAAGCCCTTCAGACTTCGTGACTTCAGTGAAGTCTGATGCACAAACTTCTGAAGCTCGAAACTTCGAAGTCCCTAGGAGAGATCTACACCATGGATATGGGGAGAAGTCTTATCATTAGATGAAACCAAGAGTGGAAGATAAAGAGGTTCATAATTTCGGATTTCGAAATATTGGAAGGAAGCAAGCGTAAGAAATTCTGAAGTCCGAAACTCCGAAGTGACATGGCATGGTGATGTCACTTGGTTTGATGTGGACACATGGGTTGTGTGCCATGTGTCAATGGGTTTTGAACCCGTAGAAGTTTGAAATGTCGTATGGAACGTGACACGTGTCACTCATCTGACTGAACCACATGTCAGCCACTAGTATTCCACCACGTGGCATTCCGTATGAGCATGGCTAGTGGGGCTGAGGTTACGTAATGTAGTTAAAGGTCGACGGACCCACACTGACGTTGATCACGATACATCCAGATTGATGGCCAGGAGGAATTGCGGGGACCCAGTTTGCATGGAAGTTAATTATCCCAGGTGGTCCCACAATCCAAATCACGGTTTCACCGATGGGTTACATGTCATCGTCAGAAGAATTGCGGGATGAAAGGCGGGTTACTCCAAACCACTGTTTCATGCCCCCACAATTGGAAAACGTTAAGTGATGTGACGTAATGACATCATCAAAGGTGACTGGGAATGTTTGGAGATTAACAGTTCAGATGCATGGATGCGATATCCTCCGAAGCTCCGAAGTCCCGAAGACCCAAAACTCAAACACCTGAGGTTCCATAGTAAGTGTCAGTCGTCGGATGCTGAGTAGACGTGGACGGTTGATCCGCCCTACTTCGCGAGTTCGGTAACTCATAACTCCGAGAGATTATTGTCTTGTGATTTGAAAATTTTTGAAGACGAAGGCCCAAGTAAGCACCTTTTGACTTAGTGCTTGGTCATGGCCCACGATCACATGGGTTGGGGACTGAGAGAAAGGGGATAGTGCCCGAAAATTATTATAGAGCATAGAAAATCTCGGAAAGAAAATGAAATCTGAATGTTTTCTTAAATCAGATTGGTTTATGAATGTTGTAGAAATTGTTAAGGAATGATGGCCTGACAAATTCCGGTTGACTGCACGTTGTGTTTGCAGAGTTCAAAGAGTGTCAGGGCCACAACGAATTGCCACTAAGTGCAAAGAAATGGAGGAGGAACATAATTCTTCCAGTTCAGAGAATGAAAAAAGGAATGGATGTCCATTTAGGAGTGGAAGAATCGAACTCCAATGGGCACGGAGAAGAGATGGATAAGGAAGGGAATATGATGAAAATCATTGAACGATTACAGAAAGATGCCCAAGCTCACCGAGATGATAACAAAAAGCTCATGAAATCCAGGGATCAACAAGGAGAATTCAACTTAAAGTTGATGCAGAGCCTGGAAATAATAGAGAAAAAGTTGAATAAGGAAAGTGACTCAAGCAAAACAGGGAGTCACAAGAACCCTGAGAGGAAAAGAAGAACAAGAAACGTTAGAAGACATCATTGTCACTCTCCAAAACATTCCAATAAGGAGGCGCACAGTAGTTCAATCCCATCTCCTACCAGAAAGCATAGGAGATTTGGAGTGGATGAACTGAGGGGTGAAATGAACAAGATTAAGCCTCCTACTTTTGACGGAGAACACAAGAAAGATGAAGATGTTGAGACTTGGCTACTGGGCATGAAGAAATATTTCCAACTGTAGAACTATTCTTCTCATGCAGAGGGAGGAATTTCCATTTACCAATTTAAAGGAAAGACATTCGTATGGTGGGAGCAACTTGTGCAAGTACAACATGTCAGGGAGAAGAATGTTACTTGGAGGGAGTTCAAGAAGCATTTTGAAAGGAAGTACTTAACTAAGAGGTATTACGACATAAAGATGAAAGAGTTGTTTGAACTCAAGCTCGACAACATGACCATTGATGAATATGAACGAAGATTTTTGGAATTGTTGAAGTATGTTCCTTTCATCAAGGACGAGACTGTCAAAATTCAAAGGTATTTGAATGGACTGCCATCTTCCATCAGTGACAAGATCCATTATGATGACCCAAAAACAATGGAAGAAACTATAAGGAGAGAAAAATGCTTATATGATCAGCAAAAATAAAAGCCTACTTTCCAAAAAGATTGGGAAGACAAGAATAAGTTTAAGAGGGAGCAAAGGAAAAAGGGAATCAAACCACCATTTTTCAAGAGTAGACCTCAAGGACAACCAAGTTTTAGAGAGCCCAGGAAGGCTAAAGTAGGTGGACAAATGCCAAGACATCCACCTATGGAATGTTGTGCTTGTAAAGGAAATCATAGGTACAAAGATTGCCCCCACATAAATGACAAAATGAGATTTCTGCACAATATTCAACAAGCAGAAACAGTGGAGGAAATGGGAAGTAGAGTACCAAGGATCTACACAGCCCTGGACAACAAGCAAGCAAAATATCAGTAGCACATGATTGAAGTGGAAGGTATGATAAAAAACCAT
Source organism: Picea mariana (assembly GCA_032191745.1). Classification (NCBI taxonomy): domain Eukaryota; kingdom Viridiplantae; phylum Streptophyta; class Pinopsida; order Pinales; family Pinaceae; genus Picea; species Picea mariana. The sequence goes on from JASDQU010712692.1 coordinate 9,058, forward strand.
GCCTTTACTATTTTAATTGATTCAACGTCTAGTCATAGTTATGTAGATCTTAGAGTGGTGGAAAGTTTGCAATTGTCGAGAATCAAACATGGAAAATCTTGGTTAGTGAAATTGACTACAAGAACCAAGAGAAATGTTACAAAATTGGTTAAGTCCTGTCCAGTGGACATGAACGGACTAAGCATGAGAGATGAATTGAACATTTTACCTTTAGGTTCCTATGACTGTCTAATTGGGATGGATTGGTTGGACCAGCACCACGCCTTCTTAGACTATCGTAACGAGGCATTCACTTGCCTATATGAGGAAGGAAATTGAAGAATAGTCCAAGGAATTCCCAGGGTAGTTACTGTTAGATAAATCTCAACAATGCAGTTGAAGAAGTGCTACATGAAAGGTTGTCAATTATTTGCAGCCTAGATGGAGGAAGCACCTAAGGATAAGGTGTCACGTATTGAAGACCATGCAATATTAAAATATTTTGAGGATGCATTCCAGGAGGTGCCAGGACTACCCCCGAGGAGAGACATTGACTTCTCTATTAACCTGATGCCTGGAGCAGCTCCAGTGTCAAAAACTCCTTGCATAATGAGTACACCAGAGCTAAAAGAACTGCAATTGCAGCTTGAAGAGATTTTGAAGAAGGGGTATATACACCCAAGTGTGCCACCTTGGGGAGCCCCAGTCCTATTCGTAAAGAAGAAGGATGGGACATTGATATTGTGCATCGATTTCAGACAGTTGGACAAAGTGACTGTTAAGAACATGTATCCTCTGCCTAGGATTGATGATCTCTTTGATCAGTTGAAGGATGCCAAGATATTTTCAAAGACAGATCTCAAGTCAAGGTATCACCAGGTAAGAATAAAGGATGAAGACATCAACAAGACCACCTTCAAAACAAGATATGGTCATTATGAATTCACAGTGGTGCCATTTGGGTTATCAAATGCACCCACTGTTTTTATGTGCCTAATGAATGGTGTATTCAGGGAATATCTAGATAAGTTTGTCATAGTATTTTTGGATGACATCCTAGTGTATTCTAAGTCGGAGGAAGAGCATGAACAACATCTGAGGATGGTGTTGCAAGTGTTAAGAGAGCACCAACTGTATGCCAAACTACGAAAGTGCTCATTTGATCAAAAGCAGATCCATTACTTGGGGCATATTATTTCAAAGGATGGGATAGTTGTAGATCCTGAGAAGATAGAAGCCATAAGAGAATGGTCAACACCTAAGAACGTGACATAAGTCAGATCCTTTATGGGTATAGCTAGCTATTACAGAAGGTTCATTGCAGGGTTCTCAAGGATAGCTCACCCTATCACTTCCTTACAAAGGAAGGAGAAGAAGTTTCAGTGGACAGAAGAATGTGAGAGAAGCTTCCAATGATTGAAGAAGTTGTTAACCAGTTCTCTAATCTTGAGAATTGCAGATCCACATGAAGATTTCGTAGTATGTACAGACACATGCAAAGAAGGACTGGGAGGAGTCCTCAGCCAGAATGGATTTGTAATATGTTATGAGTCCAGGAAGATGAAAGTGCACGAAAAGAACTATGCCACTCATGATTTGGAGTTGGCGACTATTGTTCATGCTCTAAAGAAATGGAGGCATTACCTCATGGGAAAGAGGTTTGAATTGAGGATAGACCATAACGGTCTGAAGTATTTGTTCGATCAACCAATCTTAAATGCTAGGCAACGTAGATGGTTAGAATTCCTTTGTGAGTACTACTTTGATATCAAGCATATCAAAGGAAAGGAGAACAAAGTGGCTGATGCACTCAGCAGGAGAGTGCATGAACTGCATGCTACAACCATTAGCATGTACCAAACTGACATTAAACACAGAATTTTGGAAGCTGGAAATGCATATTTGCAGTACATGGAGTTGGTAGCAAAGCTACAACAAGGTGAGATGCCACAGAAAATGGAAGATTATAAGTTGGGAGTTGATGGAACACTCCTGTAAAAAAACAGAGTTTATGTACCTAATGTCCAAGAATTGAAACTTATGATTTTGAAAGAAATGCATAATGCGCCTTTTGCCGGGCACCCTGGATATCAAAAAACTATGGCAGCAGTCAAAATCCATTGCTTTTGGCCAGGTATGAAGAAAGAGATTACATAATACATCGCCATATGTATGGAGTGTCAGAAGGTTAAAGCTGAGCATAGGCACCCAACAGGGTTGCTACATCCTTTACCCATCCCCGAGTGGAAGTGGGAAGTAGTGATAATGGATTTCATCACAGGATTGCCCAAAACAGGCAAACAACATGATTTAATCATGGTGGTGGTGGACAAGATTACGAAATATGCTCATTTTATTCCATTAAAGACTACTCACAAGGAAACTAACATTGTCGATATATTTATAAGGGAAATAACACAATTGCACAATGTTCCCAAGACAATTGTGTTTGACAGATACCCGAAATTCACCTCAAAATTCTGGAAAGGGTTATTCAAAGGGTTCAGAATGAATTTAAACTTCAACACTGCTTATCATCCTCAGTCCGATGGGTAGACAGAGAGGGTGAACCAAGTGATAGAAGACATGTTAGGGATGTATGTGATGGGAAAACCATCTAAATGGGAAGACTACCTACACTTGGTGGAATTCACCTACAACAATGGGTATCAAGCATCACTAAAGATGAGCTCGTTTGAAGAAATTTACGGCAGAAAGTGCAACACTCCAGTAAGATGGGATAACCTATCTGATAGAGCAATAGTTGGAACAGAGTTGCTCAAGGAAATGGAAGAGCAAATGCGGAAGATTAAGCAGGATTTGAAAGTTGCCCAAGACAGGCAGAAAAGTTATGCTGATAAAAACCAAACCCACAGAGATTTTAAAGTGGGAGAGCACGTTTTCCCGAAAGTGAAAGCTAATAGAAGTTCCCTGAAGCTGGGAAATTGTTCCAAGTTGGCAGCCAGATTTTGTGGACCGTTTGAAATCCTAGAAAGGATTGGACCAATTGCATATATTCTTGCATTGCCTGCATCCATGACTGTACATAATGTGTTTCATATTTCATTGCTTAATAAATATATACTTGATGCTAATCATGTAATCGATTGGAATGTGATTCGGGTGGAGCAAGAAGGTGTCTTGCAAGTGCATCCGATGCCTATATTGGACCAGAAAAGTAAGTAGCTCTAGAATCGAGCCATAGGGCTTGTAAAAGTATAGTGGACCTGGTACAGTCCTAAGGATGCAACATGGGAGCATGACGATGCTATGCGGGCAAAGTACCCACATATTTTTGAAGATTTTGGAAATCTTGCTATTGTTTTGTAAATAAGTTGCACTGAGGACAGTGCAAAAATAAGGGGAGGGGATTGTAATACGCCAAGGCCAAGCCCCTGCTGAATTATAATTTTTCTTATAGGCTGGTGAGCTGAGTGATTATAAGCTGAGAGATTTATTTTTTGTATATGTAATTATGCAGACCATTAATAAAAAAAAATATAAACACTGTTGCATGTAGACTGACCATGAAGAAGAGTTATGGGGGACTAAGCTCCACTAGGTAGGGTAAGGAAGGGGGGGCTAAGTATTTGGGCCTAGGGGCTAAGCTAGGGGGCTTACCTCTAGAAGAATAATATTTTAATATTATTTCCTGAAGACTAAGGTGGACATGATATGTTTTTGTTATCCTAAGTTCCTGGAAAGGGGACGCAGGCTTAATGGAGCACATGCAGCTCCAGGAAGACAAGTGTCGATCTGGGATCATGCAGTTAAAAGCTGAAGCGTCAGCTGTGTTGGGGGGTTCGCTAGCCATTCTGCCATCCTTCACCTGAGTTCATCCTATCCATTCTCCCATCCTCCGTCTGAACCCGAGACCTTCGTTGTCTAACCTCTGCATACCCTCATGCATATCTGAAAACAGAAACCGTGAAGCTGTCCTATGTTGTTTCCTATGAAGCCTGATGCAATTGTAGTTGCCTGAGCTGTGTTGTGACTTAGCGTTAGGATGTTGCCTTTTGGGTGTCCATAACCATTTTTCCCTATTGTTGCTGTTGTTGTCACCTGTACCCGGCTGTAGCTGAGTCGAACACTGGTTGAAGAGGCAGGTTGTCAGGCTTCTAAGCAACTCTCCTAGGTGAGAGAGTTTGCTAGGAAGTGAGTTCTCTTGGAAGGGAGTCCTATAGAAGCTACAGTACTCTGAGACTTCTGGTCCAACCTGTTGCTGAAGCCCAAGGTAAGGGAGGGGTACTAGCCAATGGACTTGTATTAGTGAAGGTGTATCCTCCTGGGGTGGAGCAGGCGTGTGGGGAATGAGGGTTTGTGGGTTATGGGCATAAGTGTTTCCTAGGATAAAAGATCCTTCCTGTTGCTTTGTGCAACTTCCTTGTTTTCCTTGCCAAGCCTAGAATTCCCTTGCCCGGTGGATTTTAGTTCCAGCTCGGGGTTGACCTATTACTGAGAGTGATGAGCAACGCGGTCTAAGGCTGGGAGGTTCGTGGAAGGTCTGCACGCAGTTGATGGATTTACTCCAGCTAAAAGATAAGTATTATTTCTGTACTTAATTATGTATTTTATGCATGTTTGGGTTACTTGAAATGTATCATGTGTTCCATTGCATGTGGACTTACTATTAATCTCAATTGCATCTGTATGGTAGTAGTATTTCTGTGTTAATTGTTTTAAATTCATTAAAATGCATGTTATATAT
>JASDQU010712693.1:0-10806 GCA_032191745.1 Picea mariana
AAAGACAGCAGGAGGAGCACCACAGGGTATGTTTTTACTATAGGTGGAACAACAATAAGTTGGATTTAGAAACTGCAAAAGGTTGTTTCACTTTCAACAACAGAAGCAGAGTATGTTGCTGTTATAGAGGCTAGTAAAGAAATGATTTGGTTATAGAGGTTTATGAAAGAATTTGGAAAGAAGAAGGAGAACAACAGGTTGTACTGTGACAGTCAGAGTGCCATTCATCTTGCAAATAACTCATCCTTACATTCAAAGACTAAGCATATACAACTAAGGTACCATTTCATACGATCCATCTTGGAAGATGGACATTTGAAGTTGGAAAAGATACACACTAGCCAGAATCCTACAGACATGTTAACAAAGAGAGTAACCAGGGAGAAACTGAGTTCCTGCTCAGTTTTAGCTGGTCTTCAAGAACGAAGATGAAGATGAGAAATTTTCCAGGTCCAAGAAAGTTCAGAGTCCTGAATATACAGAAGCGGTGGAGTTGTTGAGATCAGTCTCCAAGTGGGAGATTGTTGGTTGTGGAGCCTGATTCAGAGGTATTTTGTTTCCAGTCGTGTTTATACCCCATGAACTATTTACACCCCAGAAGTATATACACTCTTCCACACGGGGGAGTGTAGAGGAGTGTTTGAGGGGTCCATCCCCCCAGCTGGGGGGTTCGGGGGAGAAGCCCCCAAAGGAAAAATTGCCTTGTAAATGTATATTGTAATTTCATTGTAAATTTGGACCGTTCATTATAAGGTTGCAGATCTAACGGTAGAAATTATGTTAGGGTTTTTTTCCCTAGAAGGCAACCCTCTTTTATGAGGGAAATGTATTGCGACTAACTAGTATAACGAATATTGTATTCTGAGATAGGAGACTGTGAGAGAAAGAAGAGGAAGTTACAATGGGTTTTTTGTAGTTTGTATCCCTTCATATGTTGGATAATAATAAAGGAAGGACCTGGCAATTTCTCTCGTGGACGTAGCCCACACTTGGTGAACCACATAAATCCGTGTCTCTATTGTATTGTGTATCTTATGTGTTTTGTTTCCTCATTTGTTTTATTTTATTGCTCCATGGTCCTATTTTTCTAACACTACTTGCGCGTGAGCGGAGAAGGACACGTGGAAAATTGGTTAATGTTTAATATTTGTTGTGTTGAGGTCACATCTAGGTTCCAGGACAAAACACTTACGACTTTAAGAATATTTTAGAGCCCTGGTTTAATTTAATCAAATCCAACCATGTGTTTCAAGTTCCAATTGAAATCAAACCATATCTCTTTTGACTATTGATAACTTCAAGTAAATTGTCCTTGAAACCCAAATTCCCATGTAGAGCTTGAGAAGGTTATCTTTTAGATTAGCTCTAAAATAAAGTAAAGCATTCATTGTGTGAATTTGTGAATTTTTGTGTCTTGGAAGTTGTGTAAATGTTTCACAACTTTATATTAAAGTTAATAGCCATGAAAGGCTCAAAGGTATATGCCAAAGGATGGTCGAGTGATAAAATATTTTCCTTCCATTCTTTTTCAATGTTAAAAGTTCATGAAAAACCAAATAGATAAGTAGTGATTTCAATAGAAATTAATATTAAGAATAATTTGTAATTTCAAATGTATCTTGTTGATAGATTATATGTACATTAAAAATAAAATAAAAATTCATAAATTCCTAGCCTCACTTGTTTTATTCAAAGGAATTTCAAAGTGTTTTCGATGGATTCGACAGAGGCCTGGAAAAATCATTTGTACTGAGATAAGGCCAAGGTGGCTGTACCCCTGAGGGTCCACAATGCACCCCAGTCAGTACTGGTAGCATTCACAGGGAACTCTAGAAGATTGGGTTCCTGCTTCACAAATTCTCCAAATGGCTAAGTCGTCGAGGCATAGCGGGAGAGAAATCATGGTGCATCACGCTTAGCAGTTATGACCTCCAACACGAAGGAAGACGCTACTCCCTCAGCTAAACATGGCCGCCAAAGCCATGTTAGGGGAACAGTTCGAGGAATGGTTCCGAGAGAAGGATTTGTCAGAGGATTTCATTGAGCTCCAGATCGATGAGTTCAACACCTTACGACGGGGTGGTCGTATAGTGCCATATTATGAGACCAGATTTTGGACCTACTTTGGTATGCCCCGCATATGAACACGAAGAACCTGGGGATCAACAATTTCATGACCGGCCTTAACTCCAGCTTTCATGCAAAATTGAGGATCTAAATCCTCGAACGTTACACGATGTAGTCCAATAGGCCTCTTAGATAAGGAATATTTGACTGTGGGAGTCTGGGCAGGACTCCCACAAGACCATCTGGACTGACAACATCTATTGCACAACAACATCATATGTCAGCCAAACAAGACATCTTGGTATCAAGATATGTCCATGGAACCCTTTTTCTCGGCACCATGACGACGAGTTCCTCAATAGAGAACCCCACTATAGGGGACCACCACTTCAGCAACAACAACGGTTGGGCCTATTCAGCGGAACAAAACAGGGTTTCTGGATGGTGGGCCAACAACTACTACTTCAGGGACACAGAGTACTAGACCGAAGACTAGATGTTGGACCTATGGAGAGCAACTTTACCAACGTGACTGTCCAGTTGAAAGGCCCAAAGCGACTAAGTAAACAGGACACACTACCGTGGCGAAGATGGGAAAATCCCATAGGATTCATGACTGAGGTAAATAACTGCCAGACCAAGCACCAGTCCACTATGTGCAAGGTGTCAAGTGCCCTCACTAAAAAAAAAATTATTTTTTAGACCCTGGTGCTACGGAGAGCTCTAATTCTAGTACTGTGCTGAAAGGATTTAGGTAAGGGATTTCGATAGGACGAGTTGAGATTCATAGTTGTGGCTTCAGGTACCAGCCAAATGGTTGGAGGAAGGGGTATGAACTGTTTCTTTAACCCAGAGATAGTGTAATGATGTCTTACCTACGTCACAATCTTAATATCTTATGACAACATGGTCAGTATGGACTAGTGGGAATCGCATGATGCGATACTCAAAGGTAAGATGAGTCGGTTCAGTTGGAATGACGATAAAGGACAGAGAAGTGTGATTGTAGGAATAAAATAGGGAGTATCCCTGAAGTACATTTCTTCCCTACATCTACAAGTGAGCATGCGAAAGGATGCCAGTTATATGCATACTTAGTGTCGAACGTCAAGGGTGTGTTGGAAGGATTAGAAGAACTTCCGGTAGTAGGAGAGTTTGCGGACGTGATTCCCCGAAGAATTACTAGGTGTGTTGCCCGAATCTAAGATGGAATTTACCATCGACCTAAAACCTTGAACTGAACCGATGGCAAGAAATCCTTATCGAATGTTGACCCCTGAGTTACAGGAGTTGAAGGGAAACAAAAGGAGTTTTTGGACCTAGGACTTACGTCCAAGTGTATCGCCTTGGGGTGTTCCTATTAATTTCATATGGAAGAAGGATGGGTTGTGGAGACTATGCTTGACTACCGTTGAGTATTCCTTGATGACATTCGATACATTCTCAGATGTCATAAGATTAAGATGAACTTATACGCTTGGTATTACAGTGTCGTGAGAGAACAAATTAAGGGAAGTGGTCGTAAATCTATTGAGGATTCATTTATTAGGGCATGTTGTCTCCGACAAAGGCATCATTTTGGATCCAGTGAAGGTGGGGGCTATTTTGGAGTAGCCTACGCCGACGAATGTCCCAGAAGTGCGTAGCTTCATGGTTTCAACAAGATATTATTGACGATTCCTCGAGGGTTCTTCGAAGATAGAAAATCCGATTACGAAATTGCAAAAGATGAACAAGAAGTTTGTGTGGACCGAGAACTGCAAGGAAGAATTTAGAAGGCTCAAGGAGTTGTTGACAACAACGTCAATACTAAGGGTCCCTGGTGTGGACAAGGACTTCTTGGCATGCATTGACGCATCCAAGGAAGTCTTAGGCAGAGTCTTGATGCAAGACGGTCAAGTGATCACTTACATCTCGAGGAAGTTAAGTAAGCAATAGGAGAACTACGCGACGCACAATTGGGAGTTTTTAGTGATAGTGTATGCCCTTAGAGGGTTGAGAAACTACCTGATTGGATGAAATTGAGAACTAAAAATGGACCATTGTGGTTTACAACACCTTTTTACACAAAATGAATTGAACGCATGCTAGGGCGTTGGTCAGAACTTCTTATCAATTACGATTTCGATATTTCCTACTTAAAAGGAACAATGAACAAATTGGCAGACACGTTGAGTCAGAGATGATGCGTATATTTAATGATACCTCTTCAAATGAATTTACATGAAAATATTCTAACTGCAGTGCGACGTTGATTGGTATAAAGAGGGTAAGGAATTTTTTGGGCAAGACACCATGTTGGTACCAAAATTGAGGGATATTGTGGAGAACAATGGATCCTTGAGATGTAATAACTGGATTTAATTACATCCCAACGACGAATTGAGAAGTTTTGATCTTATGCAAAGCTCATAGAGCAGTGTACATGGCTCATCCAGGAGTCATGAAGATGAGGACCGACCTTAATCCCTTATTCTTCTGGAAGGGATAAAGGCGGACATCGTCAACTGCATGTCGAAATGTATAGAAGGTCGACAGGTGAAGGCTGAACATAGACATCCGGCAGGATTTCTACGGACACACGCCATTCTGGAATCGACATGGGAGGTCATTTCAGTGGACTTCATTGTTGAATTGTCGTTGAAGGCAAGGAGGAACAACCTGATTGTCGTGACAGTTGACACTCTGAAAAAGAGTTCACTTTTTTCCATGTGCGTATGACACATCAGGCGCCAAGTATAACTAGAGTTTATATCAAAAAGATGTTGAGACTGCCAAATGTACCAAAGGAAGCATATTTGATAAGGGGTTCAGTGTTTGCAAGATGATTTTGGACAAGTTTCCCAAGATGCCTTGGGAACACCATTGAACTTTAGTACAACTTGTCCTTGAGATAGATAGGTTGACCGAAGGAACGAACAAATTTGGGAAGGTTGTGTTGCATATGTGTGTGTTGGACCAATAGAAACGTTGGGATTAGTTCTGGTCACTCGCTGAGTTTGTGTGAAACAACATCCATCAAGCACCATTAAGATGGCGCCATTTGAGTTTCTTTATGGGCGACCATGTCATACACCTTTGAGATGGGATATTCTCAAGGATGGGGTCCTAGTAGGACCAGAAGTGATCCAAGAATTGAAAGAACAAATACAAACGATACGAAGTGGACAGAAGAGGCACAGGATCGAAAGAAGGATTTTTCGATGTGCATCATATCGACCATAATTATGAAGGGCCTAACTTCTAGCCATGCATTGTTCCTGAGGCATTGCATGATGTTTATCTTGTATCTGTGTGTGACTTTAGGTCAGTAATCTTGCACATGTGATTGACTTGAGTTCTTGGCGGATGTTGGGCGAGAGTGCGCTCACGACGGAGCCAATCCACATTCTGGGCCATCGCATTTGACAGCTACGGTGTCTAACAGTCGATCAAGTCAAGGTCTAGTGGCACAACTAAAGTCTATACTCGATGACCTAGGAGGACGCATATGATATGCGTCAAGAGTTTCCATTTGGTTTGATGGCTAGACATATTGATATTGTTAGAAACTTTATTTCAGCACTTATATACTGTGAAAATTTGGGACAAAGTTTAAAACAAGAGGGGGTTTATGTAAAATCCCTCTCTTGAGCACACCTGATGTGACTTATTCTTGTGGACACTTGTGTGCAAGTGATCTAGTTAACTATATGATTGAGTGATTCGATAATGGAGCATGATGATGTTTGTGGATTTGATGATTTTTTATTTTATGATATTTATATTGAGAGGTGATATTGATTGGTTTCCTGAGTGTACAGGATTCTGGACGTTTAAGGATGCCGATGGCATCGATGGATCTCCTTGGACTCCTTATTGAGTCAGGGAGCGGAGGGTTATGGTTTGAATGTTTTGATATTATATATGTACATATGATTATATATTATGATGTTGATTGTTATGGATGACATGATTCGTTGATGGATGCAGGCTGACGATAGCTTGCCAACCAGACTCACATTTGGATTAAAGGGGTCACGCACGACAACCAGAAACATTGAGGGAGAGGTGTGGCAATAGCCCTACCACAACCTACTAGCACTCCTTCTGTGGCTTGAATTGTTGGTTAACAATTACCTAGTTCGAGAGACCCGTGATGTTGTGAGGAAAGATTGTGGCAGTCACTCATGATGATTTTAAGGGGTGCGCAATAAGGCAGGGTACTGATTCCTTAGAGGCCCTTAGTCTCCCACAAGATCACTTGACAGAGTATTGAATCCAGGGGTTTGATGTCTACCAAATTCAGTCAAGAGGCAAGTGGCACCCTTGAAGCACATAGTGTGTCTTGAAGGTCACGTCGCACAAATAAAACAGAAAGAGGCGAGTGGCACCCTTGGAGCACGTAGTGCGTCCTAAAGGGTACATCACAATATTAATTGTGGTAATTTAATAAAACTAGTGCCTAGAAAGCTATGCCTCCTTAGGACCTGGTCGGCCTTAAAATAGATGATGGTAGGAGTAAATTTTAATAACTAAAAGTTCCCTTAAAAATTGTCACCCAACCTAGTGAAATTAAAACCTAGGTCTAAGTAGAACACGTGAACAAAGAAAAACTAAATAGACATGTAACAAGAAGGGAGGGGGGGTAAGAAATTCAAACTTTAAATCATTAAAGTAAAAATTATAATGGAGGATTAATTTTATTAAAAGGGTAAATGGTTGTTTTTGTCTATACTTGCTAATTCTATTTTTTATTTAAGTAAAAACGGAAACTTAAATAAAAGGGGAACTTAAAGAAAAAGGGAAACTTAAAGAAAAAGGGAAACCTAAGGAAAAGGGGAAACTTAAAGAAAAAGGAGAATGTCTAACTTAGTAAGGAATCTATCCTTTGGAACTTTCTATTTATGAACTCAACTAGGATTTAAGTAAGGCGTAAGTCATTTAAGAATTGTAAGGGAATAATGGGACATAGAGGAGCGTTTTTAGGAACGCTTTTAGGTGGGTGAGGAAAATAGGAAAATTTAATTAATAAATAAAATTGATTTTCTGGTGCAACTAGGGGATCGAGCGACATGTGTACGGGGAAGGTTTTTCCTAATTAAATAAATGAAAAAGGAATCTAATGAGGGTTTGGGAAAATAATCACTTGAAAACTCTATAAAAAGGATGGTGGAGGAGGATTATGGATCACATCTGGCTTGCATAACGTTACGCTGCTGAAATTTTATCTTGACTGAGTTTCTCTTGTGGGAGTTGGGATACCCAGCTTGTGTAACGAGTGGTAGCTCGACCTTGCAAGGCGAGCTAGGAGCTAGAATTCTTTGGTATTTTGTGTGTGGCCCCTTTGTGGCTCGGGGGGCTCAGGGGGAAGAAGAGTAACCCTAGCATTGGTTGGGAGGTACTGGTGAGATCTCATCGATCGGCAGGCGGGATCTGGACAGAGCACCAATGCGGGACATCGACATAGGATTATTTGCCTTCGATTAAGGTACTTCTATTGTGTTGAATTTTCTTTTTTATTCTGTGTTTAATCTTGTCGAAAATTTGTGAAATTCAATGTTAAATTTATGTTTTATTCTACGTTTAATCTTGTCGAAAATTTGCGAAATTCGGTGTTAAATTTATGTTGTATTCTGCATTTAATCTTATCGAAGGATTTATGAATTTTGGTGGTTAATTTATGTTTTATTTCTGCAAACCCCAAGATGGGTGTAATATAGAAGAAGCATGTTAGACTAAAGATTTCTCCTCCAAATCCCAAAAAAAAACCTTTAAAGAATCCTTGCACCCTTTTCATTTTTTCTATCTACCATTTGTAGGCCTACGCTTAGATTGTTGTCCCTTCAGGTTGAGCTATGCTTGGAAATTTTGCCATCCTTCCTTCTTTTCCTACCCCACCTCTGAGTTTGTTGTTCGTTTCTAGCTGGACTGCCTTGAGAGCGTTAGAGTTTTCCCCTTTTTCAGTGATTGTCTTAAGAGCCCAGCGTATTACTATTCAAATATTTCATATTTTTTTTTAGCGAATTTGTCTTTAAGAGCCTAATGATTTATGCTCAGAGATTTCATATCTTCCTTTGCAAATTTTCTCTTGAGCTCATCATTTTATCCCTCAGAGGATTCCCATAAAATCTTGTAGTTTTCTTGCCATGATTAGCACTCTGCGAAATGAATAAATTTCCCATCGTGTCCCAATGAAACCCAGTGGTTTCTTGTTGTCTTTAGCACACTACGACTTTTAAAAAAGCAAAAACTCCCATCACACCTGGACAGCACGGAGAATTCGTGGCTAGTTGGAATTCGAGCTCTTACTCAGTCAAACTTCATGTTCTTACTCAACGTTGTGCCTCTCTCTACATTTTAAGATGGTTGTGTCCCTTCTACGCTTTGGGCTGCGAATGGAATTCCTACGATCTTCTCAATGCCCAATATAGAATACTTACCCGTTCCTATCCTTTAAACTACCCGGTCGAAGGTATGCTCTCGGCCCTTCGAGTTGTTTCTCAACTCGGGATAGAGGAACAAATCATATATAGATTTATCAACTGCCTGGATGACATATCATATTAATATTTATAGACTGCTTGGTCGGGCTTACCTTTTTAGATTAATTGAATGTCCAGACTAACCTTTAAGATTTATAAACGTGCATAGGATGAAGAACCAGACCAAGAAGATATTCATTGATCAACATGAACTCGCCTCTGGAACAAGCCTTATGATATGATTAACACTAGCCTTAGAAGATGAGGAGGAAGCATCCCTTTGAGTTTTGTAGACATTACCCAATCCCAGTTTAGTTGGATGAGTTCTTGTAGTTTCCTCTTCTTCTGTGTAGTAGCAGTTGGTTGTGTTGTTTAAGTGGGTTAAGATGTTGTATATCCAACCATTTTTTATTTGTGTTTGCCATAGAATTCTGAGTTTTCGTTGGTGCAAGCCTCTGTAACTGAGCTGGGTCATGGACATTGGAATCCATGGTAGTTATTTCTTTGATAGAAACCTATAGATAGCTATGTTAATTTTTGTAGCTTGTTTTCCACTAGTGCACGATGATCTAAAGTTGGTACTTGATATGCTTGTGGTGCATTTGTTGTGGTGATTAGACACTGGTGATTCATTTTTATGATTATTACCCAGCCCCATAATTTGTGTTGTCTGCGAATGGAATAAACTCGGCACTGTGTGCTTTTTATTACCCTTACTTAGCAAAAAAATTGTGATGCCCCTGCGTAGGTGAGATACCTAGTGCTACCATTTAACTGGTGTTACTCAGTGAGAATTTCAAACTTCTTGCGCGTGAGTGGAGAAGGAGGCCTAGAAAATTGGTTAATGTTTAATTGTTGTTGTGTTGAGGTCGTGTCTAGGTTCCAGGACCAAACACTTACGACTTTAATAATATTTTAGAGCCTTGTTTTAATTTAATCAAATCCAAGCGTGTGTTTCAAGTTCCAAATGAAATCAAACCATATCTATTTTGACTATTGATAACTTCAAGTAAATTGTCCTTGAAACCCAAATTCCCACTTAGAGCTTGAGAAGGTTATCTTTTAGATTATCTCTAAAATACAGTAAAGCATTCTTTGTGTGAATTTACGAATTTTTGTGTCTTGGAAGTTGCGTAAATGTTGCACGACTTTATATTAAAGTTAATAGCCATGCAAGGCTCAAAGATATTTTCCAAAGGATGGTTGAGTGATAAAATATTTTCCTTTCGTTCTTTTTCAATGTTAAAAGTTCATGAAAAACCAAATAGATAAGTAGTGATTTCAATAGAAATTAATATTAAGAATAATTTGTAATTTCAAATGTATCTTGTTCATGGATTTTATGTACATTAAAAATAAAATAAAAATTCATAAATGCCTAGCCTCACTTGTTTTCTTCAAAGGAATTTTAAAGTGTTAAAAAAAATGTGATTAAATCTTCAAAGAAAAATGTCAAAACAAAACACTTTTATGGACAACTATATAAGAGAGAAATTTGTTTCGTGAGCACAATCACTGCTTGGAATGGATATGATCAAGCACAATTAATTTAATCTAGTGCCTTTAAATAGTTGATAAGTGAAGAGTCCTAGTAGTTAGCTTACGCTCACGCCCTTGAATAAATTCGTTGTCGATTGTTTTAATTAATTGATTATCTCGTGCCATGGATTTAGTTTAGAGGTGTAAGTGTGGAGTTGTTAGATTTCTTGTGCACCTTAAACTATAGTATGATGAATGATGGTTGTATACTTTAGACGTCATACGCAAATTAATTTTGATGTGATTAATGATAGATTCTCGGTGATTAGATTTCCTCACGCTTGGATTAAATGGATGAATGCTTGAGCTTGGGATCTTGCGCCATGATTATAAATGAATTTTATCCCTTGCACCATGGTTTATGTTGTGGTAAAGTAATAAGATTATTGGCGCTCAAATATTGACGGCATTTGATTAGTTATTTGATTGGATTCCCTTGCACGATGAAAATAAAGTTGACTTTACTCGAGCGCTAAGGGTTATGTGGATGCTTGTTTATTTTTTTAGTCATGCGTCATTAAACCAGTGTTGACATTGAGTTATGCATTTGTTTTACACTCGTGCGTGACGATTTTAATGTAAGAAGGATTGCTTAGACTACTGGCGCTCTTGGATTTTGTAAATAATAATGTCTATATATTTCAGTCTCTAGTGCGCAGTGGAAATTTTATGATGGGTGATCATATCTCGGGACTGGGCCTTGCGCCTTGAGAATAACTGACAATATGCCTTGGTT
>JASDQU010712693.1:13379-27092 GCA_032191745.1 Picea mariana
GTGTTCATTGTGGTGATGACTTGTTGATGATATATTGCTGATATATGTTGTTGATATGTTCTCACATCTAACTGGTTATAAATGACAACAAGGGGTAATGAATAAATTTTGAATGCTAATTGATGAGTTTTTGTGCAAGAGGGAAGTTTTGGGAAAAAGATCCCCGCACTCATTCACCCCCCCCTCTAAGTGTGGTAGGTGTGTCCAACACTTATATACTGTGAAAATTTGGGACAAAGTTTAAAGCAAGAGGGGGTGTATGTAACATCCCTCTCTTGAGAACACCCGATGTGACATATTCTTGTGGACACTTGTGTGCAAGCGATCCGGTTAACTATATGATTGAGTGATTCGATTATGGAGCATAATGATGTTTGTGGATTTGATGATTTTTTATTTTATGATATTTATATTGATAGGTGATATTGATTGCTTTCCTGAGTGTACAGGATTCTAGACGTTTAAGGATGCTGATGGCATCGATGGATCTCCTTGGACTCTGTATCAAGTCAGGGAGCGGAGGGTTATGGTTTGAATGTTTGATATTATATATGTACATATGATTATATATTATGATGTTGATTGTTATGGATGACATGATTCGTTGATGGATGCAGGTTGACGATAGCTTGCCGACCAGACTCACATTTGGATTAAAGGGGTCACACATGAAAACCAGAAACATTGAGGGAGAGGTGTGGCAGTAGCCCTACCACAACCTACTAGCACTCACGTCATGGATTGAACTGTTGGTTAACGATTACCTAGTTCGAGAGAGATGTGATGCTGTGAGGGAAGATTGTGGCAGTCACTCATGATGATTCTAAGGGGCGTGCAATAAGTCAGGGTCTTGATTCCTTAGAGGCCCTTAGTCTCCCACAAGATCACCTGACGGAGTATTGAATCCAGGAGTTTGATGTCTACCAAATTCAGTCAAGAGGCGAGTGGCACCCTTGAAGCACATAGTGTGTCTTGAAGGGCACGTCGCACAAATAAAACAAAAAGAGGCGAGTGGCACCCTTGGAGCACGTAGTGCGTCCTAAAGGGCACGTCGCGATATTAACTGTGGTAATTTAATAAAACTAGTGCATAGAAATCTATGCCTCCTTAGGACCTGGTCGGCCTTAAAATAGATGATGGTAGGAGTAAATTTTAATAACTAAAAGTTCCCTTAAAAATTGTCACCCAACCTAGTGAAATTAAAACCTAGGTCTAAGTAGAACATGTGAACAAAGAAAAACTAAATAGACATGTAACAAGAAGGGGGGGGGGTAAGAAATTCAAACTTTAAATCATTAAAATAAAAATTATAATGGAGGATTAATTTTATTAAAAGGGTAAATGGTTGTTTTTGTCTACACTTGCTAATTCTATTTTTTAGTTAAAGAAAAATGGAAACTTAAAGAAAAGGGGAACTTAAAGAAAAAGGGAAACTTAAAGAAAAAGGAAACCTAAGGAAAAGGGGAAACTTAAAGAAAAAGGAGAATGTCTAAATTAGTAAGGAATCTATCCTTTGGAACTTTCTATTTATGAACTCAACTAGGATTTAAGTAAGGCATAAGTCATTTAATAATTGTAAGGGAATAATGGGACATCGAGGAGCGTTTTTAGGAACACTTTTAGGTGGGTGAGGAAAATAGGCAAATTTAATTAATAAATAAAATTAATTTTCTGGTGCAACTAGGGGATCGGGCGACATGTGTACGGGGAAGGTTTTTCCTAATTAAATAAATGAAAAAGGAATCTAATGAGGGTTTAGAAAAATAATCACTTGAAAACTCTATAAAAAGGATGGCGGAGGAGGATTATGGATCACATCTGGCTTGCATAACGTTACGCTGCTGAAATTTTATCTTGACTGAGTTTCTCTTGTGGGAGTTGGGATACCCAGCTCATGTAACGAGTGGTAGCTTGACCTTGCGAGGTGAGCTGGGAGCTAGCATTCTTTGGTATTTTGTGTGTCGCCCCTTTGTGGCTCGGGGGGATCAGGGGGAAGAAGAGTAACCCTAGAATTGGTTGGGAGGTACTGGTGAGATCTCATCGGTCGGCAAGCGGGATCTGGACAGAGCACCAATGCGGAACATCGACATAGGATTGTTTTCCTTCTGTTAAGGTACTTCTATTGTGTTAAATTTTCTTTTTTATTCTATGTTTAATCTTGTTGAAAATTTGTGAAATTCAGTGTTAAATTTATGTTTTATGCTGCGTTTAATCTTGTCAAAAATTTGCGAAATTCAGTGTTAAATTTCTGTTGTATTCTACGTTTAATCTTATCGAAGGATTTATGAATTTTGGTGGTTAATTTATGTTTTATTTCTGCAAACCCCAAGATGGGTGTAATATAGAAGAAGCGTGTTATATTGAAGATTTCTCTTCCAAATGCCAAAAAAAAACCTTTAAAGAATCCTTGCACCCTTTTCATTTTTTCTATCTACCATCTGTAGGCCTACGCTTAGATTGTTGTCCCTTTAGGTTGAGCTATGCTTGGAAAGTTTGTCATCCTTCCTTCTTTTCCTACCCCACCTCCGAGTTTGTTGTTCGTTTCTAGCTGGACTGCCTTGAGAGCATTAGATTTTTCCCCTTTTTCAATGATTGTCTTAAGAGCCCAGCGTATTACTGTTCAAATATTTCATATTTTTTTTTAGCGAATTTGTCTTGAAGAGCCCAACGATTTATGCTCAGAGATTTCATATCTTCCTTAGCGATTTTTCTCTTGAGCTCATCATTTTATCCCTCAGAGGATTCCCATAAAATCCTGTAGTTTTCTTGCCATGATTAGCACTCTGCGAAATGAATAAATTTCCCATCGTGTCCCAACGAAACCCAGTGGTTTCTTTTTGTCTTTAGCACACTACAATTTTTAAAAAATCAAAAACTCCCATCACACTTGGACAGCACGGAGAATTCGTGGCTAGGTGGAATTCAAGCTCTTACTCGGACAAACTTCATGTTCTTACTCAACGTTGTGCCTCTCTCTGCGTTTTAAGATGGTTGTGTCCCTTCTACGCTTTGGGCTGCGAATGGACTTCCTACGATCTTCTCAATGCCCAATATAGAATACTTACACGTTCCTAGCCTTTAAACTACCCGGTCGAAGGTATGCTCTCGGCCCTTCGAGTTGTTTCCCAACTCAGGATGGAGGAACAAATCATATATAGATTTATCAACTGCCTGGACGACATATCATATTAATATTTATAGACTGCTTGGTCAGGCTTACCTTTTCAGATTAATCGAATGCCCAGACTAACCTTTAAGATTTATAAATGCGCATAGGATGAAGAACTAGACCAAGAAGATTTTCATTTATCAACATGAACTCGCCTCTGGAACAAGCCTTATGATATGATTAACACTAGCCTTAGAAGATGAGGAGGAAGCATCCCTTTGAGTTTTATAGACATTAACCAATCCCAGTTTAGCTGGATGAGTTCTTGCAGTTTCCTCTTCTTCTATGTAGTAGCAGTTGGTTTTGTTGTTTAAGTGGGTTAAGATGTTGTATATCCAGTCATTTTTTATTTGTGTTTGCCATAGAATTCTGAGTTTCGTTGGTGCAAGCCTCTGTAACTGAGCTGGGTCATGGACACTAGAATCCATGGTAGTTATTTCTTTGATAGAAACATATAGATAATAGAGCTATGTTAATTTTTGTAGCTTGTTTTCCACCAATGCACGATGATCTAAAGTTGGTACCTGATATGCTTATGGTGTATTTGTTGTGGCGATTAGACACTGGTGATTCATTTTTATGATTATTACCCAGCCCCAGAATTTGTGTTGTCTACGAATGGAATAAACTCGACACTGTGTCCTTTTTATTACCCTTACTTAGCAGAAAAATCGTGATGCCCCTGCGTAGGTGAGAGACCTAGTGTTACCATTTAACGGGTGTTACTCAGCGAGAATTTCGAACTTATTGCACGTGAGCGGAGAAGGAGGCCTAGAAAATTGGTTAATGTTTAATTGTTATTGTGTTGAGGTCGTGTCTAGGTTCCAAGACCAAACACTTACGACTTTAAGAATATTTTAGAGCCTTGTTTTAATTTAATCAAATCCAAGCATGTGTTTCAAGTTCCAATTGAAATCAAACCATATCTATTTTGACTATATATAACTTCAAGTAGATTTTCCTTGAAACCCAAATTCCCACTTAGAGCTTGAGAAGGTTATCTTTTAGAATACTCTAAAATAAAGAAAAGCATTCTTTGTGTGAATTTACGAATTTTTGTGTCTTGGAAGTTGCATAAATGTTGCACGACTTTATATTAAAGTTAATAGCCATGCAAGGCTCAAAGATATATTCCAAAGGATGGTTGAGTGATAAAATATTTTCCTTTCGTTCTTTTTCAATGTTAAAAGTTCATGAAAAACCAAATAGATAAGTAGTGATTTCAATAGAAATTAATATTAAGAATAATTTGTAATTTCAAATGTATCTTGTTCATGGATTTTATGTACATTAAAAATAAAATAAAAATTCATAAATGCCTAGCCTCACTTGTTTTCTTCAAAGGAATTTTAAAGTGTTAAAAAAAATGTGATTAAATCTTCAAAGAAAAATGTCAAAACAAAACACTTTTATGGACAACTATATAAGAGAGAAATTTGTTTTATGAGCACAATCACTGCTTGGAATGGATATGATCAAGCACAATTAATTTAATCTAGTGCCTTTAAATAGTTGATATGTGAAGAGTCCTAGTAGTTAGCTTATGCTCACACCCTTGAATAAATTTGTTGTCGATTGTTTTAATTAATTGATTATCTCACGCCATGGATTTAGTTTAGAGGTGTAAGTGTGGAGTTGTTAGACTTCTTGTGCACCTTAAACTATAGTATGATGAATGATGGTTGTATACTTTAGACGTCATGCGCAAATCAATTTTGATGTGATTAATGATAGAGTCCCGGTGATTAGATTTCCTCGCGCTTGGATTAAATGGATGAATGCTTGAGCTTGGGATCTTGCGCCATGATTATAACCGAATTTTATCCCTTGCGCCATGGTTTATGTTGTGGTAAAGTAATAAGATTATTGGCGCTCAAATATCGATGGAATTTGATTAGTTATGTGATTGGATTCCCTTGCACGATGAAAATAAAGTTGACTTTACTCGAGTGCTATGGGTTATGTGGATGCTTGTTTATTTTTTTAGTCATGCGTCATTAAACCAGTGTTGACATTGAGTTACGCATTTGTTTTACACTCACGCACAACGATTTTAATGTAAGAAGGATTGCTTAGACTATTGGCGCTCTTGGATTTTGTAAATAATAATGTCTATATATTTCAGTCTCTAGTGCGCTGTGGAAATTTTATGATGGGTGATCATATCTCGGGACTGGGCCTTGCGCCTTGAGAATAACTGACAATATGCCTTGGTTTAATTTGTTATGTTATGTGTTATGCGAATGTTGACTCGTGTACCTTGATTTTATGTGATATTGTGTGGATATGTGTTCGTTAATCACGACGATGATGGGTCGGCTTTGCGTCGTGATTGTTGTTATGAGTTAAGTTGTATCTTGTTACTTTTCACTGTGGGTGATTGATGTCGCGATTAATTGAGATGTAATTTTTCTAAAGCAGCTTTAAAAACCAAAAAAACTTTACATGTTGTACGTTGCTTGTCGTCGTAACGGCGGGGTCGTTACAAAGAAGAAGGATCCTTTGGTTGACATTGTGCAATGTACGACAATGCTCCAATTCTTCTACTTTGGAGGTAAGCTCTAAAATGGCACTACTATTAGCCTGCAAAACCTACTCATGCCTATGCAAAATCTTCTTAATCTCCTGTAGGTCAACACTTGTCATTCCAGACTAGACAACTTTTCAATCAAGTTTACCCAACTCTGAATTCAAAGGGTCCCAAAACATTGCAACTTGGTCCGAGAGGAGGGTGCAATGAAAGTTCCTTGGTTCCTTTAACAATCACTTTCCAAAGGTTTGAATCAACACACGTAGGAATGAAGTTCTAGATAATTTTTTTGGAAAAATTACCTACAATGCAATTCCATAACAATCCCAAATTTCCAAACTCCCCTATTCGTTGTTGATCATATTCACTACCAAACCATACACCCCCCTTCCCATGTTCGTTGCCAAAAAAAACTGTTACCACACCTATTTGTCTTATACCCCATATCCACCTAATTTCCTCCGTTGAGATAAAATGTGTAGTGCCCTTGACCAGAATAATCTCAGATTGGTTACCCCACCTCATGTCTCTGCCTTGATAAACCAAATGCATTCCCACCTAAAATAAATGAGCATACGAGCTCACATGCTCTTGTGCTTTCACTGCCATATTCCTCCCTTGTAAGGCCTCGAGTAGCACCCGACATATTTGACCTACATTGATGACCATTGGTTGTGTGATTTGGGTTATAACATTGTCCATATGCATTGTTTAAATCTAGGGGATAGTGGCTTGGGTAAAATCCACATTTTTCATTAGGACTCCTAACTTTAATGTGGTGGCATATTTTTCCAAGATATTCGCTTTGTTGTTTAATTCTCTTCAAATGTGGAAGAGAACAACCCTGTCAGATTGAGATAACACCTATTGAACTTGGTCAATGATTCCCCACAGCTTGATCCCACTAGTATTAGAATGGTTTAGTGTTTCCCTGATAATGATCGGTGAGTCCCCAAATACCATTAACTCTTTTATCCCTAATGTCCTAGCTATAATGAGCCAACAACATAACAAACATGCTTCAACCAGATTATTTGATAATTCCCCCCTAACCCATAGGTGTAATGTGCAATTTGTTTTCCCCTGGGATCATGACAACTACCCCTATACCTACCACCCCTAGAGAATATAAGCTTGATGAAATTTAGGTTCCAAAATTTTAGGTGTATATATTAGTTTCGTTTTCAAATGATTTCATTCTTTCAAACAACTTAAAAAAAAATATTTTCTTATTTTGATTACACAAATAAAATTTCAAGAATTCGTTATGATTTACAATAAATTTTAGCATACAAATTTCAAATAATACACTTTTCAAAACAAAACATATTACAACAATAATTTAGATTTGAAAAATTCATTAGAAAGATATAGATAACAATTTGTATTCTACAAGGCTAAGCAATTTTGGTGGCCATGCCTTCCATGCTCATTGATTACCATAGCTTCTATGTTGTCATTTCATTGCTCTTTGTTATTTGTATATTCTCAACTTTGATATTTGTATCTCCATTACATATATCCATGTCTTCTCTCGTTTAATCACATTAGTGCTACTTTTAATTGTATCTCTCCGTCCAGCATTTTCCATTGGTACTGCAAAAAAAACAAAATTAAGGGAACATCCTATAAATGTAAGATCTCTCCAGATCCTCTTTGTTTTTCATTTTATTTGAATGTTCAATCTTACAATTACCTCAATAGATACTCAAATTAATAAAATTTAATATCTATGTTTTTTTGGTGGGCAACTATAAAGGAAAGAAGGGGTGATCATATTCATAGGAAACTAACATTCTAAAATCAATTGAATCTCAAAGTAATGCTAACGACATTTCAATTAAAGTTCTTTCTACTTCTCTCTAGCATTTTTAAGAGGAAACATGGGTGCTCCGTGGCCACATTCCCCATGAAGAGAATCATGGTCTAGGCCACATTCCTCATGAGGAGAATCATGGTCTAGGCCTTAGGTTTAGCCTTCACATGGTAGATCTACACTCTTCCTATAACATAAATGTTGTAAAATTGTAACAACCTTCCTATAATTCCGCTTTAAACTTGCAACAATAAATGTCCAACAAATCATTCTCCATTGTGAATAAAATGTTTTAATCAAATATTTATTCTTTATATGCATATATCCTCTATGTTTCGCATTATTTCTTATATATCATAAATAAAGATACCTTAAAAAAAAAAACTTATGAATTTCAAAAGTTTTTCCCAAAATTTAGCCACATGAGGCTTCCAAGATAATTCTTAATACAACGAAATTGAACTCTCCAAAACATTATTTCCGACTTGATAATGAAAACACATATTATTTTTTCAAAGAAAGAAAACAAAATAAGTTAGTCAAAATCGATATCTTTGCATTGTAGAAAGAAGAAGCCCAACATGGAGATTAACACAATTAGGAGTTTGTCATTAATCATAGAAAATATTTCCTTTGGACTACCATTAGGTCTTGTGGCTAAGGTCCTGTAACTTCAACTTTTTCCATCACATATAATGATTAAGGCATGTAATGATTAAGGCTATCAACCATTTATTCAACTACTACATGAATAACCAAAATAAAATAACAAACCAGAATGGAGAATAAACAACGTTGGCTAAGCTATGAACACCGACCACACAAATACCGAGACACGTGGAGGAAAGTTCTATGATGACTTGTTGAATAATGGATGAGTTATTGTAAGAAAGTAAAAATATGGCACATATTGAACATTATGATCCAAGGCATATGTCAACTAGAAATTCCATCCATACGTTGAACATTATAGTACAACGTATGGTTGCAATAAGCACGATGTCCACAATGTATGGGGGTTATTTGCGAGTTTAAACGTATCCCTTGTAAACCTATACGATGATTAAGGTTGAGCTTGGCAAATGTGAGGGAGTTGAACAATAATATTTTGTGGGTTGTTAAGTGAGTTATAAATTTAGAGGAAGGCATTTTAAGTTTTAATTATGAATAGAGAATTAAATGATAAATATGTTAGTCTCTAACTTTAGTCTCTAAATATGAATAGAGAATTACAATTTTAGTCTCTAACTTTTTGTTAACTTTTTTAATAGCTTAGTCTATAATGAGAGTTCCACCACTTATCATTTAATTTTTAAATGAGGCATTGACCTCTTTGGTTGTTAAAGTTAATCATATTCCTTTACTATAGTATAAGAACAAACAATGTGTATTATACATTAAAAAAAATTAACTAATCAAAAATTATTTGAGATAAATTCGGAAAACACTAGATCACCTATTTGTTTAATTTCCTTTCTTTAGAACTGTATGGTTAGAGCTATCTCAAAGTTACAATAAATAGTTTAAGAGGGATAAGGTATGAGTTTTGGAATGCTTGAAAGATGAGTTAAATGATAGAGATAATGCTTATTATAAAGTACTTTCTTTCTATGTTTTGTGGGGTTTGTGGTTAACCAAGAATAAGTTGATCTTTGAGGGGAAGGAAGCACAATTGGGAAGGTTTGCAAATTTAATCATAATAACCTTTGGTGAAGGTAAGAAGCCTCTTAAAATAATACCTCAAAAGATATTATAGGATCTTGTTATAGACTTCAATAGGCCTTGAGGCTTCTTCGATGGTGCATGTCAAGGCACTTTGAGAGTATGTGAATTTGGGGGCATTCTTCACATGAATATGTACACAATTTTTTAGTGAAGAACGAGGCTAGACAAGGCACAGACAATAGAGAAAAATTGTATGCATGTTGGATCTTACTCAAAATTGTTGTTGATAACCAAGTTAGGAGTCTTCAAGTTCTAGGGGACTCTAAGTTTGTGGTAGATTGGGAAGTAGGAAAGAATCACATCTTGTCTTTGGAAGTATATCCCATGATCTAGATGGCCATCCACCTTTTCCACTAAATCAACATTTCAAGCCTATGATTTTGATAAACCATGATATTCACCCTTTTGATGGGGAATATAATGTAATGTCATCTTCATTTGTTAATTATAGACATCATGTAATGATTTCCTAGTGGTCTTTATGTACATGCTCACAACATAGTGTTAATGCACCAGATCTCATTATAACTTCGCAGTTAAGTGCACTCAGGCTAGAGTAGTATTGGGATGGGTGACTGCCCGAGCACGCTTAATTGTAGAGTGCTAATGGGATCTGGTGCATTAACACTATAGTGTAATCATGTACATAAGACCATTAGGAAATCGTTAAATGATGTCTGGAATTAACAGATGAAGATGACATTACATTCTATTCCCCATCAAAAGGGTGAATATCATGGTTTATCAAATCATAGGCTTGAAATGTTGATTCAATGGAAAAGGTGGATGACCATCGAGATCCATCTGGATCAATACCTTAATAATGGAATTTCATTCCAAAAACTTGTATAATTGTAAAGAATGTGTTGTTCTAGTGTGGTGTATTTTTTGGAAATTTATAATATTAATTTTATATATTTTTTTTAAATTATGAAAGACAATATATCCTTGAAATTACAATGTTTTTTGTTCATGTAGGCTAAGAGGGTATTAACATGATCGAAAGAATTTTATTTTTTTTAGATAGTATATATCGCTCTCCTCTATTGCAACATATAACTCATTTTAGAAACGGTTAAGATGACAAGAAGTTATAGAAAAAATAACAGAGGTATGTATTCTAGGATTTTGATATATGAAAAGACCAAAATATATTAAAAATAGAAAACAATGTTAATTAAAAAAAAAACTATATATTTAGAATCTGCATAGTTGACTCTATCTATGTCTGTAGTTTTGTCAACATTAATTGTGTAGCCTATAGAAAAATAATGTTAAAAACAAAGATATAGAGAAGTATTCAAAAAAATGGAGGTTTTTATCAATTTGCAAACCAAATCACTAGGTTTTTCATCCCAAACCTAAATCGGAGGAAACCCAGTCAGCATACATGTATGCTAAAGTTGTTGACCCCACCCAAAAAAAATGAATTCAAAATAACGTGCACACACTCTAGGAACGTGCACACGTYCCTTGTAGTGCGTACACACTCTAGGAATGTGCACSTGTTCTGTATAGTGCACATGTKCTCTAGGAACGTGCACACATTCCTAAGAGCATCCAGGTGCTCTTATATCCTATTTATTATTTTCCGTTTCTCTCTCTCTCTCTCTCTCTCTCTCTCTCTCTCTCTCTCTCTCTCCTAAATTTATTCCTCTCTCTTCCACACTTTGACTCCCCATCCCTCTCTCTCCCCCACTCTCCTTCCTTTTCTCTCTTCACCTCTCTCTACCTCCCTTCCCTCTCTATCCTCGCCTTTMTCTCACTCTCTCTCTACCCTCCCTCCATATCTCCCTCTCACACTATTATACATGGTAATACCTAGACATGGCAAGACCTAGAGATGGAAATACCTAGACATTGCAAGGCATGGAAAGAGCTATACTTAGACCTTGTCGTGTCATGCCTCTCTCTCTCTCTCTCTCTCTCTCTCTCTCTCTCTCTCTCCTTTGTCCCTCCCTACCCTATTATCCCCCCTCTCTCTTCCAACTCTCTCCCACCCTTTCTTTGTCTCCTTGTTTTTAGTCTCAGTCTCAATCTCTCTTTGCCCCTCTTTCTCTCTCCTTATCCCCCATCGATGTCTCCCTCTGTATTCCCCCCTTTCTATCACTCTCTCTACCCCCATTCTATGTCTCCCTCTCCCCCCCCTTCCTCTCACTATCCCTCTCTCTACCCCCCTTTATGTCTCTTTATCCCTTCCTCTCACACACTCTCTCTACCCCTCCTCTTTTTCTTGCTCTCTCCCCACCTCCTCCCTCTCTCTCTCCCCCCTCCTCCCTCTCTCTCTCTCTCCCCATCCCTCCCACTATATCTCCTCTATATATCCTACATATACCCCTATCTCCTACATTTACCTCTCTCTCTACTCCCCTCTTTGTATTCCTCTCTCTCCCTCTCACACTCTCACACACACTCTCTCTACCACACTTCTATGCCTTCTTCTCTCTCCCTCCCACACTTTCACAAACACTCTTTCTAGCCTGTTATGAACATAATATATAATAATAAATATAAATACATTATAATAGTTAATGAATAATTAATAAAGAGACACCTTCCCAATGAAAGGTCATGTCTCTTCATGGAAGGGCACCCCTACGTGGGTATATAAGGCCCTCATTCTTATTGTATCTCATCATCTCATATTCATATACATTATTATTTAATATATTATCGTTTATGGGTTATAACCTGTTGTCCTACCTGCATTGGGTATTTACCTAGTGAACTATGACATCTACAAAGAATACATTTTCGGAAAAAATGTCCCTATTGTGCAAAAGAGGAAGAGTATGAAAGGGGCCTTATGAATGAAGCTCATCCTTGTCCTTATTGTAAAAATATTTTTATTTTAGTAGAAAATCAAGGTGGCACCCATTGGGAAGTGAAAATAAAAGAATTAGAAAACCAATTAATTCATTATCAACAACACAATGAAAAATTACAATTTCAAGTTGGGTTGGAGCAAATGCTAAAAAAAAAGGAAGAGAGACAAAAAAAAAATTATTGAAGGAAAATCACAGGAAAAAGACAAAGACATTTCTTACTTAAAAGATCATAACCAAAATTTATTGGTACAACTCAACGAGTCAAAAGATAAGAAGCATAGGGATCAGAAGTTAGAGCAAGCTAATCACGATCTCATTAAGAAATTATTAGAAAAGGATGAAGATAATTGTTTCCTAAAAATCCATAATCAAAGTTTAATCACCCAGATTAAGAAGACAAAGAGTGATAAGAAGACGGTATAGGACAAGTTAGAACAACTTATCAATAAATAATCATTGGTAGATAAAGAGACAATGACTGAACCTATGGAACTACAAAAGTCTTCAAATGGAAAATCATGATGGTGGATAAAGCAATTAATATAGACCCAGTGAACCATACAACTCAAAAGGATTTAGTTGATGTAAAGAGGTCTTCACATGTCGAAGTAGAAACAATCCATGGCTATGAAGAAGACACAATTCCAAGTGTCAATCAAGAAGAATCTACAAGTACACCAAGTAAATATCAGGTTGCAAGGATGCCTTATAGACATCCTAATCACAAAAATCGATACTTCAACCAATCAATGTATCCACAGAAACAAATGAAAAATATGTCAAAAATTATTACCTCCATTACAAATTATGCACGTGGTAGAAGTTATCAGGGGAGTCAAAATACATCAAATTATCTACAAGAACCCCATAAAATCCCCATTGTGCAAAAGATCAATTTAAGGTGGGTAGACTCCTTTACAATTTGACAGTTCTACGCAATGCTTAGAAGATCCTATCGTTTCAAGCCATCAACGATCACTAATTCATGAATAAATAATGAGGAGACGATATTACAAGCCAGAGAAAGAGATAATTCTTCCATAAGTATGCTTTGAGGACAAATCATTTTTAGGGGTAAGGTGATGTTATGAACATAATATATAATAATAAATATAAATGCATTATAATAGTTAATGAATAATTAATGAAGAGACACCTTCCCAATGAAAGTTTAGGTCTCTTCATGGAAGGGCACCCTGCATGGGTATATAAGGCCCTCATTATTATTGTATCTCATCATCTCATATTCATATACATTATTTTTAATATATTAACCTTTATGGATTATAACCTGTTGGCCTACCTACATTGGGTATTTACCTGGTGAACTAGCTTGGTTCACCACATAGCCCCCCTCTATGCCTTCCTCTCTCTCCCTTCCACACTCTCACACACTCTCTCTCTATTTTCCCTCTTTGTCTTCCTCTCTCTCCCTCTCAAACTCCCATACACTAGAAACTTTTCTACATTGCAAGGAAATGCATGGTAAGGCAAGACATGGCCTTGACCTAGACATTGAAAGGAATGGAAGGACCTGGACATAGACCTAGATCTAAACACAGACTTATAACATGACCTCAGCCTATACCTTTCCTCCCCATATCTCACATTCTCACACCCAATCCCTCTCTATCTCCCCCCTCTT
>JASDQU010712693.1:27192-44380 GCA_032191745.1 Picea mariana
TCCATCTTCATCTATGCATTCTCATCAAGGAAAATACATATTATATTACATAAATCATCAGTCAATCAATCCTTTGACATCAATCAATCACTTGACATCAATCAATCAAACCATTGGCATCAATGACAACATGATCCAATAATAAGTGACGAAATAAAGTGTCTAACAATATCAATATGTCTAGCCATCAAACCAAATGGAAACTGCTGACGCATATCATATGTGTCCTCCCAGGTCGTCGAGTACAGACTTTAGTTGTGCCACTAGACCTTGACTTGATCGACTATTAGACACCGTAGTTGTCAAATGCGATGGCCCAGAATGCAGATTGGCTCCATCGTGAGCGCACCCTCGCCCAACATCCGCCAAGAACTCAAGTCAATCACATGTGCAAGATTACTGACCTAAATTTGCACACAGATACAAGATAAACATCACGCAATGCCTCAGGAATGAGGCACAGCTAGACGTTAGGCCCTTCATAATTATGGTCGATATGATGTGCATCGAAAAATCCTTCTTTCGATCCTGTGCCTCTTCTGTCCGCTTCATATCGTTTGTATTTGTTCTTTCAATTATTGGATCACTTATGGTCCTACTAGGACCCCATCCTTGAGAATATCCCATCTCAAATGCATATGACATGGTCGCCCATAAAGAAACTCAAATGGTGCCATCTTAATGGTGCTTGATGGATGTTGTTTCACACAAACTCAACCAGTGACCAGAACTAATCCCAATGTTTCTATTGGTCCAACACACACATATGCAACACAACCTTCCCAAATTGGTTCATTCCTTCAATCAACCTGTCTATCTCAAGGACAAGTTGTACTATAGTTCAGTGGTGTTCCCAAGGCCTCTTGGGAAACTCATCCAAAATCATCTTGCAAACACTGAACCCCTTATCATATATGCTTCCTTTGGTACATTTGGCAGTCTCAACATCTTTTTGATATAAACTCTAGCTATACTTGGCACTTGATGTGTCGTACGCACATGGAAAAAAGTGAACTCTTTGTCAGAGTGTCAACTGTCACGACAATCAGGTTGTTCCTCCTTGCCGTCAGTGGCAATTCAACAATGAATTTCACTGAAATGACCTCCCATGTCAATTCTAGAATGACATGTGTCCATAGAAATCCTGCCGAATGTCTATGTTCAGCCTTCACCTGTTGACCTTCTATACATTTCAGCATGCAGTTGACGATGTCCGCCTTTATCCCTTCTAGAAGAATAAGGGATTAAGGTCAGTCCTCATCTTCATGACTCCTGGATGAGACATGTACACTGCTCTATGAGATTTTCATAAGATCAAAACTTCTCAATTCGTCGTTGGGATGTAAGTAAATCCAATTATTACATCTCAAGGATCCATTGTTCTCCACAATATCCCTCAATTTTGGTACCAACATGGTGTCTTGCCCAAAAAATTCCTTACCCTCTTTATACTAGTCAACGTCGCACTGCAGTTAGAATATTTTCATGTAAATTCATTTGAAGAGGTATCATTAAAAATACGCATCATCTCTGACTCAACGCGTCTGCCAATCTGTTCATTGTTCCTTTTAAGTAGGAAATATCGAAATCATAATTGATAAGCAGTTCTAACCAATGCCCTTGCGTGCGTTCAATTCATTTTGCGTAAAAAGGTGTTGTAAACCATAAGGGTCCATTTTTAGTTCGCAATTTCATCCAATCAGGTAGTTTCTCAACCCCTTAAGGGCATACACTATCGCTAAAAACTCCCAATCATGCATCGCATAGTTCTCCTATTGCTTACTTAACTTCCTCGAGGTGTAATCGATCACTTGACTGTCTTGCATAAAGACTCTGCCTAAGCCTTACTTGGATGCGTCAATGCATACCCAGAATTCCTCATCCACGCCAGGGACCCTTAGTATTGGCGTTGTTGTCAACAACTCCTTGAGCCTTCTAAATTCTTCCATGCAGTGCTCGGTCCACACAAACTTCTTGTTCTTCTTCTGCAATTTCGTAATCGGATTTGCTATCTTCGAAGAACCCTCAAGGAATCGTCAATAATATCTTGTTGAAACCATGAAGCTATGCACTTCTGGGACATTCGTCGACGCAGGCTACTCCAAAATATCCCCCACCTTCACTGGATACAAAAAGATGCCTTTGTTGGAGACAACATGCCCTAAGAAATGAATCCTCAATAGATTTACTACCACTTCCCTTAATTTGTTCTCTCACGACACTGTAATACCAAGCGTATAAGTTCATCTTGATCTTCTAACATCTGAGAATGTATCAAATGTCATCAAGGAATTCTCGATGGTAGTCAAGCATAGTCTCCACAACCCATCCTTCTTCCATATGAAATTAACAGGAACACCCCAAGGTGATACACTTGGACGTAAGTCCTAGGTCCAAAAACTCCTTTTGTTTCCCTTCAACTCCTATAACTCAGGGGTCAACATTAGATAAGGATTTCTTGCCATCGGTTCAGTTCTAGGTTTTAGGTTGATGGTAAATTCCATCTTAGATTCGGGCAACACACCTAGTAATTCTTCGGGGAATCACGTCTGCAAACTCTCCTACTACCGGAAGGTCTTCTAATCCTTCCACCACACCCTTGACGTTCGACACTAAGTATGCATATAACTGGCATCCTTTTGCGTGCTCACTTGTATATGTAGGGAAGAAATGTACTTCAGGGATACTCCCTATTTTCTTCCTACAATCACACTTCTATGCCATTTATCATCATTCCAATTGAACCGACTCATCTTACCTTTGAGTATCGCATCATGCGATTCCCACTAGTCTGTACTGACCATGTTGTCATAAGATATTAAGATCGTGACGTAGGTAAGACTTCATTACACTATCCCCAGGTTAAAGCAACAGTTCATACCCCTTCCTCCAACCATTTGGTTGGTACCTGAAGCCACAACTATGAATCTCAACTTGCCCTATCAAAATCCCTTACCTAAATCCTTTCAGAGCAGTACTAGAATTAGAGCTCTCCGTAGCACCAGGGTCTAACAAATAATTTTTTTTTTTTAGTGAGGGCACCTGACACCTTGCGCATAGTGGACTGGTGCTCAGCCTGACAGTTATTTACCTCAGTCATGAATCCTATGGGATTTTCCCATCTCTGCCACGGTAGTGTGTCCTGTTTACTCGGTCACTTTGGGCCTTTCAACTGGACAGTCATGCTGGTAAAGTGGCTCTCCATAGGTCCAACATCTAGTCTTCGGTCTAGTACTTTGTGTCCCTGAAGTAGTAGTTGTTGGCCCACAATCCAGAAACCCTATTTTGTTCCGCTGAATAGGCCCAACCGTTGTTGTTACTAAAGTGGTGGTCCTCTATAGTGGGGTTCTCTATTGAGGAACCCATTGTCGTGGTGCCGAGAAAAAGGGTTCCATGGACATATCTTGATACCAATATGTCTTGTTTGGTTGACATCTAATGCTTCTGTGCACTAGATGTTGTTAGTCCAGATGGTTTTGTGGGAGTCCTGCCTAGACTCCCACGGTCAAATATTCCTTATTTAAGAGGCCTACTGGACTACATCATGTAAATGTTCGAGGCTTTAGATCCTCAATTTTGCATGAAAGCTAGAGTTAAGGCCAGTCATGAAATTGTTGATCCCCAGGTTCTTCGTGTTCAGATCTGGGGCATACCAAAGTAGGTCCAAAATCTTGTCTCATAATATGTCACTATACGACCACCCTATCGTAAGGTGCTGAACTCATCGATCTGGAGCTCAATGAATTCCTCTGACAAATCCTTCTCCCGGAACCATTCCTCGAACTGTTCCCCTAACACGGCTTTGGCAGCCATGTTTAGCTGAGGGAGGAGCATCTTCCTCCATAGAAGAGCACTCCCCTTTAGTTGAAGACCACCTACGTGGACCTTCGTGTTGGAGGTCGTAACCGCTAAGCATGATGCACCATGATTTCTCTCTCGCTATGCCTCGACGACTTAGCCGTTTGGGGCATTCGTGAAGAAAGAACCCAATCTTCTAGAGTTCCTTGTGAATGCTACCAGTACTGACTGGGGTGCATTGTGGACCCTCAAGGGTACATGCACGCTGGCCTTATCTCAGTACAAATGATTTTTCCAGGCCTTTGTCGAATCCATCGAAAACACTTTGAAATTCCTTTGAATAAAACAAGTGAGGCTAGGAATTTATGAATTTTTATTCTATTTTTAATGTACATATAATCTATCAACAAGATACATTTGAAATTACAAATTATTATTAATATTAATTTCTATTGAAATCACTACTTATCTATTTGGTTTTTCATGAACTTTTAACATTGAAAAAGAATGGAAGGAAAATATTTTATCACTCGACCATCCTTTGGCATATACCTTTGAGCCTTTCATGGCTATTAACTTTAATATAAAGTTGTGCAACATTTACACAACTTCCAAGACACAAAAATCCGCAAATTCACACAATGAATGATTTAATTTATTTTAGAGCTAATCTAAAAGATAACCTTCTCAATCTCTACGTGGGAATTTGGGTTTCAAGAACAATTTACTTGAAGTTATCAATAGTCAAA
This sequence comes from Picea mariana, assembly GCA_032191745.1. Taxonomy (NCBI): domain Eukaryota; kingdom Viridiplantae; phylum Streptophyta; class Pinopsida; order Pinales; family Pinaceae; genus Picea; species Picea mariana. The sequence continues at coordinate 31,740 of JASDQU010712693.1, forward strand.
AGAGATATGGTTTAATTTCAATTGGAACTTGAAACACACGGTTGGATTTGATTAAATTAAACCAAGGCTCTAAAATATTCTTAAAGTCGTAAGTGTTTGGTCCTGGAACCTAGACGCGACCTCAACACAACAAAAATTAAACATTAACCAATTTGCCACGCGTCCTTCTCCGCTCACGCGCAAGCAGTGTTAGAAAAATAGGACCATGGAGCAATAAAATAAAACAAATGCGAAAACAAAACACATAAGATACACAATACAATAGAGACACAGATTTATGTGGTTCACCCAGTGTGGGCTACGTCCACCAGAGAAATTGCTAGGTCCTTCCTTTATTATTATCCAACATATGAAGGGATACAACCTACAAAAAACCCGTTGTAACTTCCTCTTATTTCTCTCACAGTCTCCTATCTCAGAATACAATATTTGCTATAATAGTTAGCCACAATACATTTCCCTCATAAAAGAGGGTTTCCTTCTAGGGAAAAAAACCCTAACATAATTTCTACCATTAGATCTACGACCTTATAAAGAACGGTCCACATTTACAATGAAATTACAATATACATTTACAAGGCAATTTTTCCTTTGGNCGAACCCTATAGAGGGGGTAACCCCCCTCTACACTCCCCCGCGTGGAAGAGTGTATATACTTCTGGGGTGTAAATACTTCATGGGGTATAAACACGGCTGAAAACAAAAGACCTCTGAGTCAGGCTCCACAACCAGCAATCTCCCACTTGGAGACTGATCTCAACATCTCCACCGATGCTCTATATTCAGAACTCTAAACCTTCTTGGACCTGGAAAATTTCTCATCTTCATCTTCATTCTTGAAGACCAACTGAAACTGAGCAGGAACTCAGTATCTCCCTGGTTACTCCCTTTGTTAACATGTCTGTAGGATTATGGCTAGTGTGTATCTTTTCCAACTTCAAATGTCCATCTTCCAAGACGGATCATATGAAATGGTACCTTATCTATATATGCTTAGTCTTCGAATGGAAGGATGCGTTCTTTGCAAGATGAATGGCACTCTGACTGTCACAGTACAACCTGTTGTTCTCCTGCTTCTTTCCCAATTCTTCCATAAACCTCTATAACCAAATCATTTCTTTACTAGCCTCTGTAGCAACAACATACTCTGCTTCTGTTGTTGAAAGTGAAACAACCTTTTGCAGTTTCTAAATCCAACTTACTGTTGTTCCACCTATAGTAAAAACATACCCTATGGTGCTCCTCCTGCTGTCTTTAACACCTGCCATATCTGAATCAACATATCCCCGTAGAAAAGTGTCTGAACCTCCAAAACATAATTCATGAGTAGAAGTACCTCTAAAATACCTGAGAATCCACTTTACTGCCTCCCAATGTTCTTTACCTGGATTGTTCATATACCTGCTCACAACTCCCACTGCATGTGCAATATCCGATCTTGTGAAAACCATTGCATACATCAAGATGCCAACTGCTGATGAATAAGGGACCCTGGACATGTATTCTATCTCCTCTTGTGTCTTGGGACACATTTCCATAGTTAATTTGAAATAGCTGGCCAAAGGTGTACTAACTGGTTTTGCATTCTGCATTCTGAACCTCTCCAACACCTTCTCTATGTAATCACCTTGAGACAATGTCAATTTGCGATTTTCCTGTCTCTTGTTATTCTCATACCAAGGATTTTCTTTGCAACACCCAAATCCTTCATTGCAAATGAATTAGCTAATTTCTTCTTGAGCACATTTATATCTTGCATATTAGACCCTGCAACAAGCATGTCATCTACATACAATAGAAATATAATATAACTTCCATTTTCTAGCCTTTTGAAATAAACACAGTGATCAAAATGACATCTACTATAACCCTGTTTTGTCATAAACCTGTCAAACTTCAAATACCACTGCCTTGGATATTGATTTAGGCCATACAAGCTCTTCTTCAACCTGCATACCAAATTTTCCTTCCCTTTGATCTCATACCCTTGTGGTTGTTGCATATAAATCTCTTCCTCCAAATCCCCATGGAGAAAATTTGTTTTTACATCTAACTGTTCAAGATGAAAATCTTCTATTTCCACAAGACTTAAAATAGTCCTAACTGAAGTCATTTTAACAACAGGAGAAAATATTTCATCAAAATATATACCTTTATTTTGTGCAAACCCCTTTACAACAAGTCTAGCCTTGTACCGATTTTCTCCTCCATCTTCTTCCTTCAACTTGTAAACCCATTTATTCTACAATGCTATTTTTCCTGTAGGGAATTGAACCAAATCCCAAGTCTAGTTATTTACCAAGGAATCCATTTCCTGCTTCATGCCTTGCTCCAACTTCTTTTTGGTGTCTACCTTCATTGCCTCTTCATAACATTCTGGCTCACCAGAATCAGTCAACAATAATTAATACAATGAAGGAGAGTATTGTTCAGGGGGTATACTTAACCTGGTAGATCTTCTAACCACACTTGAAAGAGTTTGAGGTACCTGCTTCTCCTGTTGTTGTACATTTTGATTTTCTGGTTCCTTTGGAATTTCTTTTTCAGTGATCTCATCAAGCACTGTGTATTCTTGTTTTTCTTTTTCCTGTTTATTTCCGTGCAACTAATCTTTGTACATGACCTTCTCATTGAATATGACATCTCTACTACTAATGATTTTGTTATTTTTATAATCCCATAAGCGATAACCAAAATCATTAACACCATATCCAATAAAGGTACACTTCTTGGATTTTTCCTCAAGCTTTGTTCTATTTTATTTATCAATATGGACAAATGCTTCACAATCGAAAGTCTTCAAAAAATAATAGTTTACCTTTTTTCTGTCCATTCCTCCTCTGGAATTCTACCATCCAAAGAGATTGAAGGTCCTCTGTTTATTAAGTAAACAATAGTATCTACAACATCTTCCCAGAACTGTAAGGGAAAACCAGCATGCAATCTCATACTCCTTGCATGCTCCACGATTGTCCTGTTCATCCTTTCTAACACACGATTTTCTTGTGGTGTTCTTGGAACTGTCTTCTCTCTACGAATCCCATGGTATGAAAAATGATCATCAAAATCCTTGGTGCAATATTCACCTCCATTATATGATCTGAGACACTTCAACTTTTTTACTGTCTCATTATCAACCAAAGCTTTCCATTTCCTAAAAGTATCAAAAACATCATATTTTTGTCGAATGCGATAAACCCATTTTTTTCTAGTTGCATCATCAATAAAAGTAACATAGTAACGAGAGACACCAAGAGATGATACCTGATATTGTCCCCATACATCTGTATGCACAAGCTATAACCTTTCACTCTTCTTTTCTTTTTTGACTCTGAGAAATCTGACTCTCTTCTGTTTTCCATAAACACAATGCTCACAGAAGTCCAAATCAATTTGTTTAAGATATGGCAACAAAATTCTTTTCTGAAGTATCTGCATTCCCTTCTCACTCATGTTCCCAAGCCTATGATTCCATAGTGATGTATCCACTCTTGTAGAAGCTAAAGAGATAGAAGATTTAGTACTACCAGTACATAAATACAATGTACCTACCTTCTCTCCTTTTTCTATCACCAATGATCCTTTGATGACCTTCCACGTCTTATCTGTAAATATAGATATACAACCTTCACTTGTCAACTGTCCTGTTGAAATTATATTTTTACTTAGATCTAGAACATGTCTTACCTCTTTCAACAACCATTGGTTTCCATTGCTTTGCTTTATTTTTACCCTTCCCATTCCAACATTTTTGCATGGTGCATCATCACCCAAATGAACCTGTCCAAAATCACCTTGAACATAATCTAGAAAATGTTTCCTATGGGGTGTAGCATGAAATGAAGCCCCTGAATATACTACCCAAGACTCAGAAATATTATCTACAGAAAGAATCAAAGCATCTTGTAACACATCGCCTGTTACATTTTCTTCATGATTTCTCTCCTGTTGTCCATCTTTTTGTTTCTTTGGAGCTCTGCAGTCTTTCTTCAGATGTCATTTCTTCCCACAATTCAAGCATTCTATATTTCCAAGTCTAGATTTGGATCTGCCCTTCCTAGAATTCCCACGGTTCCCTAAGCCCTTTCCTCTATCCTTTTGTCTTCCCCTGTTCTCCATGTTCAACGCATTACCCGATGTCTCACTTGTGCTTTTTCGTCGCATTTCCTCACTAAGGATAACACCAACAACATCATCAAATTTTAAAGTATTTGAACCAGAGACAGAGTTACTTACAGCCATGACCAAGCCCTTCCATCTTTCTAGCAATGAGCACAAGATTAGAAGAGCCCTGACCTCATCATCAAAGTCCACTTTTACAGAACTTAGTTTATTAGTAACTGTATTAAATTCATTTAAATGATCTGCAACAAACCCACCTTTTGACATCTTCATATTAAATAATTTCTTCATTAGAAATACTTTAATGGAAGCCGAGGGTTTTTCATACAATTTATCCAATGCGTCCATCAAACCCTTCATTGTATTTTATTTCGAAATATTAAAATCCATTGATGCTGCCAAGCTCAACCGTATTGTTCCTAGAGCCTTTTTGTCAAGATTCTCCCATTCTTCATCCTTCATAGTTGTTAGCTTCTTTGCTATTCTACCCAATGGTAGGAATAGATCATTCTGATATAAATAATCTTCCATATGCATCTTCCATAACTGGTAATTTTGGCCGTTAAATTTTTCGACCCTAAACTTTCCATATTCCGCCATTGCTCCCACTCGAACTAGGAACCCTTTTTTCCTACGATTTACCTTTCACTCTGATACCAGTTGTTAAAAAAATAGGACCGTGGAGAAATAAAATAAAACAAATGTGGAAACAAAACACATAAGATACACAATACAATAGAGACACAGATTTACGTGGCTCACCCAGTGTGGGCTACGTCCACTAGAGAAATTGCCAGGTCCTTCCTTTATTATTATCCAACATATGAAGGGATACAACCTACAACAAACTTGTTGTAACTTCCTCTTCTTTTTCTCATAGTCTCCTATCTTAGAATATGATATTCGCTATAATACTTAGCCACAATACATTTCCCTCATAAAAGAGGGTTTCCTTTTAGGGAAAAAAACCCTAACATAATTTCTACTGTTAGACCTGTGACCTTATAATGAACAATCCAGATTTACAATGAAATTACAATATACATTTACAAGGCAATTTTTTCTTTGGGGGCTTCTCCCCCAAACCCCCATCGGGGGACACTTCCCCCAAACCCCCCAATCAGGGGGATGGACCCCACAAACCCTGCAAAGGGGGTAACCCCCCTCTACACTCCCCTACGTGGAAGAGTGTACATACTTCTATAGTGTAAATACTTCATGGGGTATAAACACAGATGAAAACAAAGTACCTTTGAATCAGGAAGATAATCAGGCTCCACAACCAACAGGTAGTCCAAAATTCTCATTGAGTAACACTAGTTAAATGGTAACACCAGGTCTCTCACCTGCGCAAGGGCATCATCATGTTTCTTCTAAGTAAGGGTAATAAAAAGGACACAATGCCGAGTTTCTTCCACTCACAGACAACACAAATTTCGGGGTTGGGTAAGAATGATAAAAACGAATCACCAGTGTCTAATTGCCACAAAAAATACACCACAAGCATAGCAAGTCCCAGCTTCAGATCATCGTGCACTGGTGGAAAACAAGATACACAAATTAACATAGCTCTATTCTCTATATATTTCTACCAAATAAATAACTACCATGGATTCCAGTGTCCACGACCCAGCTCAGTTATAGAGGCTTGCACCAACGAAACTCACAATTCTATGGAAAACGCAAATCAGAAATGGCTGGATATACAACAACTTAACCCACTTAAACAACAAAACCAACTGCTACTACACAGAAGAAGAGGAAACTGGAAGAGCTCATCCAGCTAAACTGGGATTGGGGTAATGGCTATAAAACTCAAAGGGATGCTTCCTCCTCATCTTCTAAGGCTAGTATTAATCATATCATAAGGCTTGTTCCAGAGGCAAGTTCACGTTGATCAATGAATATCTTCCTGGTCTAGTTCTTCTTCCTATGTGCGTTTATAAATCTTAAAGGTTAGTCTAGGCATTCGATTAATCTGAAAAGGTAAGCCCGACCAAGCAGTCTATAAATATTAATATGATCTTTTGTTCAGGCAGTTGATAAATATATATATGATTTGTTCCTCCCTCCTCGGTTGGGAAATAACCCTTCGACCGGGTAGTTTAAAGGCTGGGAACGAGTAAGTATTCTATATTGGGCATTGAGCAGATAATAGGAAGTCCATTTGTAGCCCAAAGCATAGACAGGATGCAACCAACTTAAAACGCGGAGAGAGGCACAATGCTAGGTAAGAACACGAAGTTTGACTGAGTAAGAGCTCGAACTCCAACTAGCCATGAATTCGTCGAGTTGTCCAGGTGTGATGGGAGTTTTTCCTTTTTTAAAAATCCTAGCATGCTAAAGACAGTAAGAAACCATTGGGTTTCATTTGGACACAATGGGAAATTTCTTCATTTCGCAAAGAGATAATCTAACACCCTAGGTTTTGAACCCCCATTTAAAATAATGTATTGTTACAATGTTGAGAGGCCAGAGTGCCCAAACAATTATTAAGAGGCCAGTGTGCCCAAGACATGTAATATTTTTAGCACTATTAATAATAAATACCTGGTTGGCTGCTAGACAGACAAGGACTAGAGTTATAGGGGGCTATGATTCCACAAGAGAGGGGGCTTGAGGGGCTAAGTGTTTATTCCTATTCTAATTACCCCTTTTTTTCTTAGGGAGGGGATCAGTTACATGAGCTTCTTGGGGAAGTCCAGGAGGTTCTTGATTTCCCCATGAAGTTACTTAAACCTGCCTATGGTCTGATGGGGGGGTTGGTCATTGGCTTGTTCGCTCCTTCACTTCTTCATTCACACCATTTTATCCTTCACGCACTTTCATGCACGCACCTCCATGCACCCACTTACCTGTTCATTGATCATCCATCATACCCGTCTTTGCTTGGGAAAGGGAATCGAACTACTAAATATTAGCCATGGGATAGTTGGTTGTAGTGGTTGCTGGTGTGATCTAGCTGTGACCTGAGGCTGCATGTCTGATATGGGTTGGACTATGTCCAGCGTTGCTCACAGCTGCGAGTCCTGAGAGTTCCAACATTGAGATTCTAAACCAGTTGTGTTGGAGCCCGAATAAGGAGAAGGAATGCCAGAGGGGCTACGTGGTAGAGAAGGGTGGAGGTCCATTCTCTCAGGTGGTGCACACTAGGTAGAAGAGAGAATGGTACTTGGATTGTTGTGAGAGTTGGGAAGCCTGTGAGAGCTTGGGTGCTGACTGGTTTGGGAAGTCAAGTAACAATCTGGAACCGTCCTTGTGGATTCATATCCCTGGCTCAGGGGTGACGCTGTTGTTGATATTTGAAACAATAGTGTCTACGATTGGGTGGAACATCCTTGGTCTATATCTAGTTGGTGTCATCTTTCATAAAGATAATTTCTCTCTGTTATGGTATCATTTACATGTATATGAATGTATTTCCACTGTGTATATTTAATTATCGTTTAATTTAATCTTTAGACTATGCATGCTTGCTGGATATTGTTGTGCATGTCGTTAAAGTCTTTTCTTTTATGCATCCTTAAATTTTAAAAGGTATCTGTAAGAGAAATAAGTCCAAGGGAGGGATTGAAGGTAGTGTACCCCGGCCTGTGGGTGGCTGGGTATGTTACAGTTTGGCATCATAGCTTCTGGTTGAAACACCGAGTCAGTATGGGCTGGGTTTTTTGGTCAGAGTCTCAAGGTCGAGATCGAATTCTGACCGTGGAATTGAAAATCTCAGGAGGAATGGCATTGCAAAACCTACGCAGGATTTGGAATTTCATAGATCCTTTGTAAGGGTTCTGTTGATTAAGGTTGGTTTCCATTGATGTCAACCCTTGAAGAAAGACCTGTAGCACAAAGGTTTGGGTAATGGACCCAATAGTGTTTGATGTAAATATGACTCATTAATGTTTTTTCTGTTAATATTATGGTAGCTTCGGGAGGTATGAACCTCTATGATGACCTATGACGAGACTAGAATCCTACGGAAGGAAGCAAAGAATTGAAGGAAACCCTAGACAGGTTGTCGGCTGAACAAATATATTTATATTGAATTTATTGATGCCCAAAATAACAAGTCGGCCCAGTTAGACTGGCCAGGTCGGCCCCATTTAGACTGGCTAGTCCATTATAAATACAGGGCACCAGTTTCATTATTTATCATCTCAGTAGTTGCAGTGAGAGCAATATCTGCGCAGGCAGTTGCAGGCAGCAACAGTTTGGTGCGTAGGTTTTCTGGGAAAGCAGGGAGAGTGGTGCACTAGCTTCTAGGTGGGATCATCTATTCAGTTTAGTTTCTATTCTTTTGCTTGGTGCATTTAGCCTCTCTTGGCTATAGATTTCAGCCAGAATTCTCTTCTCGGTCAAGGTCAAGGTGCTCGGAGGGTGGCTTAAGGCCTGTGGTTGGGTGACGAGGGTATCGTCAATGGTTAAATGAGCACAATCCTTTATATTCTAATAGGTTATGGGCCCACACCGCCTTCAGTCAGCCTAAAACGCTGGAAGGAGACATAACCGCTAGGTATTGAGCTCATTGAGAAACTGCCACTAGGGTTACTAGCAGGAGAAGCTTCCAAAGAACTGCAGCTAGGGTTACTAGCAGTAGCAGTTGCAGAAACCCTAATTCTTAGATCCGACACCTTATGATGGAGCATCTCACTCAAGGAGAATATATCTATATGCGCCCTAACCCAACGCACCTATTGACTTTCTCAGAAGAGAGAAAAGACACAGTTGAAGTTTTGGATCAAGGCATGACCATCAGTCAACCGAAGACATGTGCGAAACAATCAGTCTCTTACATTACTCAGCACTTACCGGGACAATTGAAGATGATATGTGGATAATCAACAGTGGAGCTTCCAGGAACATGACGGGAGATCAAGCTAGACTCTCAGATCTAAATGAGAGAAAGACATCGTACAAAGTGGAGCTTGGAGACAAAAGCACCTACCCTGTCGAAGGATTTGGACAAGCCTCCATCAAATTGGAATCAGGTAATCATGTTCACTTAAGAAATGTTCTATATGTATCTGGTTTAGAAAAGAATCTTGTATCAATATCATGTTTAGAAGACAAAGGAAACAAAATAGACTTCATAGATGAAAAGGTGTTATCATGGCATAAAGATTCCAACATAGAAGATGCTAGGGTTATTGGAAGACGTGAAGGGAATCTATATAGACTACTAGAACGAAATGAAGAAGCCCAGGTACATGATGAAGTCAACCCTAATGAGCTTTGGCATAGAAGGTACGCTCATATCAATTATCAAGCATTACCTTTCCTCAGGAATATGGTTGAAGGAATACCAGAATTGAAGTCTACACACGAAGGAATTTGCAAGGGATGTGCCCTTGGGAAGAACATTAAGAAACCATTCCCAAGAAGCAACAACAGATCTAAGGAAACCCTAGATATAATACACTCAGATGTTTGTGGTCCAATTCCAGTCAAATATTTAGGAGGAGCTCTCTACTACTTAACATTCATAGATGACTATTCAAGGAAGACGTGGCTATACCTACTAAAGTCAAAGGATGAAGTATTTAGCAAGTTCCAAGAATTCAAGGCAGAAATAGAAAACCTTATGAACAAGAATATCAAGACATTAAGAATAGATAATGGAGGAGAATACACCTCAAGGGAGTTTGTTGCATTCTGCAAATCAGCAGGGATTAGGAGGGAGCTAACTGTTCCTCATAATCCTCAACAAAATGGTGTAGTAGAAAGGAAGAACAGATCTATCGAAGAAACAATAAAAGCCCTATTGAATGATCAAGATCTATCCATGTTTCTATGGGGAGAAGCAGCAATGACGACAATATACGTGCAGAACAGAACCCTCATCACATATTGAAGGACATGACACCAGAAGAAGCATTCTCAGGTAAGAAACATAACATAGAAAACTTAAGAATATTTGGATGTCAAGTTTATTCTCATATTCCCAAAGATAAAAGGAATAAACTAGAACCCTCAGGAAAGAAGGGGATATTTGTAGGATATAGTGATTCATCCAAAGCCTACAGAATACATATTCTAGATCAACACAAGATAGAAGTAAGTAGAGACGTACATTCAATGAAAGAATGGCCTTTAGAAGATCTACTGAAGAAACCATAGAAGAAGAAGAAACTGAAGAACTAAATGAAGAAAACACAGAAGGTGAAAATAACGAAAAGGATCAACCTATGGAGATATGTGAGAACACTGATCCAGATAATATACCAAAGAACAAGAAAAGACCAGGTTAGCTTGAAGTCACCTTACAAGACGCAAAAAGAATGAAAGTTCCAGAAGGAACATCCAGGGAGACTAAAAGACCGAAAAGATTATCAAGTTATGAAGCATACATGACAAAGCTCTTAGATGAAGAACCTACTACATTTGAAGAAGCAGTTAAAAAGGAACAATGGAAAGAAGCTATGGCGGAAGAACATCAGTCCATTATGAGAAATAAAGTATGGGAAATTGTACCCAGACCTAAAGAAAAATTAGTTGAAACTTCAAAATGGGTATACAAGATCAAACATGCAGCAGCCGGAACCGTGGATAAATATAAGGCAAGATTCGTGGCCAGAGGGTTCTCCCAAAAGGAGGGAGAAGACTATGATGAAACCTTTGCTCCGGTGGCAAGGTATACCTCCATCAGAACTATTATATCTCTTGTCACTTCCATGGGATGGAACCTACACCAGATGGATGTAAAGACAGTCTTTCTCAACGGAGCCATCAAGGAAGAAGTATATATTGAACAACCTCAAGGATTCGAGGTACACTCCAGAGACACTCATGTTTGCAGATTGAAGAAAGCTCTATATGAACTCAAGCAAGATCCAAGGGCTTGGTATGACAGGATGGAAAGTTATCTAACCAGACTTGGTTTTTCCAAGAGTCATGCAGATCCAAACCTTTACTACAAAGTTGTGAACAATGCACCTGTAATTCTACTATTATATGTTGATGATCTATTCATAACAGGTGAAGAATATATAATCATTCAATGCAAGAAGGATTTAGCCTCTGAGTTTGATATGAAAGATCTAGGTCTCATGCACTATTACTTGGGACTAGAAGTATGGAAGAAGCATGGTGAAGTATTCCTTGGACAAGGAAAATATGCAATAAAGATCCTTTAGAAGTTTGGAATGATGGACTGTAAGTCCATGGACACTCCTATGAATTCAGATATAAGAAAAGTGAAAGTCCCAGATTCTGATCCAGTAGATCCATCTCTATATCGGCAGCTAATTGGATCATTGATGTATTTGGTAAATACTCGACCAGATATTTGCTTTGCTGTAAATACATTAAGTCAGTTCTAGGTGGAATCGAGACAAGAGCATTGGATAGTTGCAAAGCATGTCTTAAGATATATTCGTGGGACAATAAACTATGGCTTAAAATATACTGCATCCAGTGATATCCAACTTCATGGATTCACAAACTCTGATTGGGCAAGAAGTGAAGAAGACAGAAAGAGTACTTCAGGTATGTGTTTCAGCTTGGGCTCAGCTATGATATCTTGGAGTAGCAAGAAGCAGAAGTCTGTCACACTTAGTACAATAGAAGCAGAGTATATGGCAGCTTGTGAAGCATGCACAGAAACAGTATGGCTAAGGAAGTTAATATCCGATTTATTTGATCAGACTCCAGAATCGACCACAATATATTGTGATAATCAGAGTTGTATAAGATTATCCGAGCATCCAGTGTTTCATGAAAGGTCGAAGCACATTGAGATCAAATACTACTTTATCCAAGATAAAGTCCAGGAAGGAGAGGTAAAGCTCGAATATATCCCCACTGATGAGCAGACAACAGATATCCTGACAAATCCTCTTTCCAGAATCAAGTTTGCATATTTTCGAGAGAAGATGGGGATCGTGGAAATAACTCCCTTAGCTGAAAGGGGAGACTCTCTAGGATAGAGAAGGTATGCAAAAATATCTATTTCTGTGATTAAAATAACTCTCCAGTTAGGAGGGAGAATTGAAAATGTTATTTATTTTTGTAAGAGTCCAGATTGGACAGATGCTTTCCTGTTCGGAAAGTGGATTGAGATTTCTGATGGACAGTGGATTCCCATTGTAGTTAACATGGGAGGCAGACTGATTGTTGATGTATCATAGACAGCGACTTCCCATTACGGGGAGTGGTCTAGGAAAGTCATTCTTCTTGGCAGTCACTCTGAGTAGTGGTCAAGTAGAATGGTCCGCCTCGCTGGGTAGTCATTCTTTCGAAGTTCACAATTGTGAGCAGTTTCGAAGAATCGTCGATTTGGAGGTTGATGTAGGACAGGCATTCCTTGAGGGAAGACTCATTCATTCCAAGTTACACTTGTTTAGTGTCGGAGGAATGGCCCAGGGTGGGGAATGGTCCAGATAGTTACTCCTCAAGGGCAGACTCAATCACTCCAGGCTACACCTTGTTTGGTGTCAGAGGAATGGCCCAGGGTGGGGAGTAGTCCAAGATCAGCAATCAGGAACAATTATTCCTTGAGGGAAGACTCATTCTCTGCAGGATACACC